>JAZHYW010006231.1:0-50013 GCA_037355805.1 Ixodes ricinus
TCGACGCTCGCTGCTGCTTTATGAACGTCTGTTCTTCTTTCTGGTTCTGACACGATGCTAGGCGCCATTAAATCTTGTTGTTTCTGTTCTTTTTTTTCTTTTCTTCATCGTCTGTCATTCATTGACCGATTCTTAACAACTTCTGTAGAAATTTGTTGTGATATGCAGACATCGCGACTCTGGTTAGTACACCTTTTTTTCGCGGCACAGGCAGGGTATACGGTAACGAGCATAAAACCACTGCGGATGCTGAGCTCTCTACAATATACAGATGCCAATTTAAACACAAATTAAACCATCCCAGGCTCGCTTAGTTAGCTTAACCCTTGCATTGCCTGTGGGATATATACTTCCACACCACGCTTGATCTGTACCGGGAGCAGGGGAAGGTGAATTCCCGCCATTCTTAGTGTTGCTTTATCTTGCGGAAGTCACGTAAAAAATATACTGTTGACATCTGCTGGCGCCAAAACGAAACTGTACTTTTCTGAAACATTCCTGAGGACAGAGTTCGCAGGGCATTGTGCTTGTGAGGCTGGCTCCTGGTATCTGCTGATGATCAGAGCTTACAAGCTACGTATCCTCGAACGTACAGATCCGGCCCTCTGAGCAATTGAATCTATATTGATATTTTGCAAGAATATGCAACACTTGCACGCACATACAAACTTTCAGAACTTCAGTTCTTGACAGAAAAATATATCCTCCTTTATATGTGGCTTTGATAAAAAGGAGAGTACGTTGAGTTGTAAAAAAGTAAACTTTAAGACCTGCAGCTTCTCTCTTAAACAGTAAAAAAGAAATACTATTTTCGTGCAGTGCTGGGCCATGGGACGCACCATACCCACCCTCGTATATTGTTTGTGCTTTTCCAAAACGTCTAAACTTGGGACAAAGCTCTTATTAAAATACTTTCATACAAAAGAACACAATAAAGTTCACCAACGGAAAAACAAAGAAGTCGCGCATGAAAAATAAAAGTTAATACCTTTATTCCTGCATCACACCCTTAATGTAAAATAGCGCAGAAGAGTGGGAAAGAAATACCGTGTTGTTAGAGAACGGCACGCAAGAGAGCCAATTTGCATGTGTTCCCCGTAGCCCGGTTTCACAATTTTATGTCGCCCGCGCTCCATGCTCAGAGGTGAAGCAAATCCCTGTCCAACCCACAGCGTCAAATCAGCGAAGAGCTTAAATTTGATGCATGTCTAATAAGAGAGCAAAAGTGAAACATTCTTCGTCGAATTCGGAAAAGGCGCGTCGGCTTTGTCGCAACACACGTATGCAAGAGGAAGGAGAGAGCTTCCCGAAGGCACGCACGGCACTCAGGTACGAGTGTTTTCGACGGTGGAAACCCAATCCCCAATGAATATGCTACACTTGCCTCAGGCACCGATTCTCCGCTTGGTATTTCTTCCGAAGGCAGCGATATTGTAGAAAAAATAAAAACTATGTTCAATCAGAAGGGAGTGCTCTATAAACAAATGTGTTATGGTACGAAATACGCTTGGTGTAACACTGCTAAAAGAAATTCTAAGTTATTCGAACGAAGAAAGTTTCCAGAATCCTACAATTTCGGAGAATTTCGATATTTTACATTAAATGGCAGCAGATAGATGAAACAGAACCATCGTGTACATGATGAGTTTTGTATATTCATGTGTCGTTAGTTTCGACGCCTTCATTCCACAGAATAATCGTTCATAGCGTGAGTCGTTCTTTATACCGAATCTGGGTCAAAACTTTTATCCCGAGCGTTAAAGATAAGGAGGCTGGAATGACCCTGTGTAGACAGTCTCGCCCAAGCTCGTTCCCGAACATTCTATGTCAAAGGTTCGAGATGACCAGCATGTTAGATAGAGTCCAGCGCGCCGTATTGCCGATTCATTCACTGATTCTCTCTCGCGATAGCCAGCTGTTACGCCAAGTGTCCGTCGCTTGTTGCTGCCGCCGTCGACGCTCCCTGCTGCTTTCTCAACGTCTGTTCTTATTTTTCGTTTCTGGCACAAGTTAGCAGCCACTAAATCTATAGTTCATTCCCTTTTCCTGCCTCAGTCTCTCTCATTCGTGACAATATGGCTGTGTCGCAAGAGGGTGCGATATGCCGATATCAACAGCAGTCAGTTGAAAGGTATTTCGTTCAAATTGTGCGCTTGTTGAAAGAGGTGTATTAGAAGCACTTTAATGAACTCGATTGGCTGTCAGTCTTGGATAACTTTGAAGTGTCTTATCTTTAAATGTCAAGAAGTCATGGCGGCGGGTTTTAGCGCTGCACATGTGTAAATTGTGATACCAATAGCAATTATTAAAAAATACGCTATGGCTTAGCTCTCTAGTTAACAACTCTGCCTCACAATCAGCGTACCCAGGTTGTGTTTTTAGTGTAAGCGCACGTGTGTATTCATATGTGTGTGTGTGTGTATATTTGTGTGTATATTTGTGTGTGTGTTTGTGTGTGTTTGTGCGTGTGTGCGAGACCGAGTTGGCGAGAGTGTGTGTATGTGATTTTGTGTTTCTGCGAGTTTGTGTATTCGAGCTTGCGTGATCGTTTAGGCGTGCGTGGCTGCTCATTCCATAGCTTAAGTATGATTAATTTTAATTAATTACCACTCATGATGTTCAAGAGGTTATCATCGCATGCTGACACGAAAGTGTGGCATTTCCCCATTTTTCTTCCTTTGCTTTGTCATCCATGCATTTCTGTGTTTACACTGATGCCTTGTTACCCATTGGGAGGAATTCATTCGGATCCTCCAGGACCGAGTAGCCTGGCCATATTTCATCCCTCATGTGGATTATATGTTACAATTACTTTTTTGTATCTACTGAAAGAAAAACGGGGATATAGTGATATTTACGATTTATAACGAAATAAAATGAAGCCTTATCATTCGCACTGCATTATTTTAGTGATTATTTTATTAATACCGGAACCCGTTACACGAATGTTATTTATGTATGCGGTTAAGAACACAACTGCTGGAACAAGAACATAACCTCGCATTGTATTCCCTATCGCGCGTTTTTCGAACAGCCTAATGCCACCGCTGTCTGTTGCTTCGTCACTACAATCCAGCGCCTAATCTGTGACAAAGGTATTCTTAATAAATCAATGAACAATAAAGAACCACGTTCTACGATTGATTTATCTCTCATTTCGTCCTATGGTATAAAATTGTTGCACCGTCGGTAGAGTTTTTAATTACCAGTCTAAAAGATATACACGACAATCGCTTCGTCGAAACCGAGTTTGAAACGGGCACAAAAACCCGGCTTCGTGTATGATTCAAATACGATTAGGAAATATAAATTTATAAACATCATATGCAACGTAGGCATTGTTATTCCCCTGTTTAAAAATAATCTATCGATGAGAACCAGCATCAATAACCTAGAATAAGACGCCATTAATATAGGATAGAAGAATGTCCATAATAGGAACTGTATGTATATGATTAAAATATGTTCATACCTCTATATTCTTTACCAAAATCCACCACTCTCAATTTCAGGTGCTTTATTTGGGGTTTATTATATATTTATATTCTTCTTGAAATGTATATTTCGTTTACTCTGCTTTGAAGGCTCCTCTTAGTTGTTAGAACACCATCCTATAACATGTTCAAGTGAATTAATGAGCAAATAATTACCGCGAATTAAGAAACTCTGCAAAAGTTCAATGTACGAAATACACGACAATTTGGTAGAGTAACGATAGAGGCAAAATCATTTTTGTGGAAAAGAATCGACTGTCTCATTATTTGCGCAGGACACAGAAATGTTCCCATCCTAGTCAAATTCGCTTTTTTCCCCTTACTACGCATTTTAGTGCGCCCCCCCCCACAAAAAAAAAAACAAAAAAAATTAACGTAGTCCGGTTAGAATTCGCTTTTTGGACATCAAAATGTCGCATGACGCATTATTCTAGTGGAAAATGTTCCTATACGCGTTTCATAATCCTGTGTTCTCTTCCTGCGTCGTAATATTATTCTTTGAACAAGTGCTTCCTGTCTCATTTTTTTTTGTACAGCATTTTTCTTAACCTCGTTATCATAAATCTTTTCAGAAAAGTATATTTAATTTTGCTACGAAGGTCCTTTTTAGCTTTCATATCTATTTTACGCTCTAGGACTCTCTCTAGGCCTACCGCTAGAGAAACATTGTTTATGAGTTGAATCATTATTTTTATCCTTCCAGGCTTACGCCTTGGCATTCTTCCAAACGGCACGCGTGCGATTCTTTAGCTTTGACGGACTGCTTTAGAGAGGACTAGCAGTTTATACATATTTTAATTTTGTTTTAGTTGATAACCATTACAGTACCGCTTATGTTTGTCTTTCGTTTTTTTTCTCCGGAGTTTCTTAAAACAGAAAGAGGCGGTAAGTTGCAAATTACAGCAGTGCCTGCACACCGAGAATTTATTGATCAGGCTTTTTAACGTTATGTTCTCGGAGTCACTGTCGCCCATTCAGGGCTGTATACTTAGCAACATGAGACCATTATGCGCCTTGAGAATAATGTCACTTGGGAAACGAGGAGTACAGCTAAATAAATACCGCGGTGAAATCGGCGTGAGTACAGGAGCGAAACGTACTTGGAGAACATGGAGCTTTCTCTGCTCTGTCTCCAAGCTGCAGTACGTCAATACATTTGACACCTATCCTCCCTTCACTCAAAATGCTTGACGGAAATGAGAAACCGAACTTCTTTCAGTGCCATGAAACATCCTTGTTTTCTTTTGTATGTTTGACATACTTTGAGAACATTTAATGTACTATATTTTCAAAGTTTTTCTGCCAATTAAATACTTATAATTCGCAATTACAAGGTTCCAGCTGACACATCACTAAAGGTAAACATTTTATTTCCATTAAGTTTGAAGGTAGCCCGAAGCTCGCAATCCTGGTGTCTCAAAACGTCTGGCAATTTCATCCCGTTCACTCTCCTAAACAAAGTTGAATAAACCTGAGACTGGGGCAGAAATTAACGGGCGGCGGAGAAAAACTCAACGGAGAAAAGCGGAAAAAAGCTCACCGGAGATAAGCTCACCGGAGAAAAGCTCACCGCAAAACTGGCAGATGCGGAGAAAAGCTCACCGGCCTTTGAGCGGATGCGGAGAAAGCTCATCGATTTTTCAACCTAGAGGAATCTGCGTCAAACGTGGCAATTTAACACAATTCGCATTTGTCACTTCATTAAAAATATGTCCAGTTTTTGTAATATTCTTGAAGTTCATTGGGCATATTTCCCTGATTCCTCAGAAATTTGGAATCACCCATTGCGTATATTAATGAGGCCGCAAGTATAAAATCAGAACATCGTACACAGGTAAAAAAGACAGTGCTTTTATTGACAGCTGACAGTGCGCCGTCAGCTCTGTCAGATAAAGAGGTTTGTTCTTTGCGAGCTATTGTGAATAGCGGTGTGTGAACCATTTCAGCTCCAAATGACTGTGTAGTGCCTAATAGATAAGTAGGTGTTTGTTGATGTAATCAGTGTCGGCTACGCTGTTTTCTTTCTGTCAATTTCACTAACAAACTTTAGTTGCGAGAACCGCTTCGTCCTGCCGTGTTTGTTTTCTTCACTCCGTACGTCTTCGCTTCAGCTGTTTTGATCATGCATGAGCTTTACCAACTCGCCCTGATCGCTACCTTACAGAGGAGCACTTCTTATATTGGTCACGATCTAGCAACGTGCCAGTTTGCAGCTCTGAAAGTCATGGGTTGCTCGCCGTAGAAGGGTACTATCACGCAAACGCAACGTGTGGAAACACCAGCACGAACGGCTAGAAGACGTGCATGTCCGTGGAAGAAAAGAAACCTCGATATCCTACTGACTGTTTTATCCTGTTTTTAAAGGTGAACAATAGCTTCAAAGAGAATTTCACGCACCGCGTTGTTGCGCATGCACTTTCAGGTTTTCGGCATTTAGTTTGAATTTTTAGGTTTTTGGCAGGCATTATTAAGTTTTCAGAACTTTTTCCGTTTCAAGATCATCAAGTTTGCAGGTAGGCTTGCGTTGCTGATAGAGTGAGTGTACCACAGAAAACACTCACCCGCAATTATTGATTTGGGAGCAATATACCCGATAACCTCAACCAATCATTACAAAAAAGAACATTTTCTTTTTTACAAAGCCGGCGATCTTTGTTGATAATAAATTGGCATTTGTTACGTGATCCAACAGCCTCTGTATATAAAAGAAGAAAAAGAAAATCGGTGAGCTTTTCTCCGCATATGTTCAATGGCCGGAAAGCTTTTTTCCGCATCCACCGGTTTTGCGGTGGAGCGTTTCTCCGGTGAGCTTTTCTCCGGTGAGCTTTTTCTTCGGGATTTTAAATTAACATATAAGTTGAAGGAACAGAAAAGGACAGGACGAAGACGTCTCAAACTCAGCTACCATGTTTATCTAGTCCGCCTACTTATATGGCCCACAATCAGCCACCACCAACATAAAGGGCAACCTCCAACCAGTTCAAACGCCAAACCCTCCAATTAGCCACCACCAACAAAAAGGGACAACCTCTAAACAGTCCAAACGCCAAACCCTCCAATACACAATGTAGTACTATGGACGGGCTTCACGCGGATTCACAAAGATAACTCTACAATCTCCCTCAAAATTTAACAAAAGGATCAGTACCTATTCTTCTCTAACTAAAGGTTCACAAGAAAAAACAACGCCCTCTCAACCAAAAAATAAAAAAGAAAGCTTTATGTCATCGATGAAGGGATGTCATACTGAACTTGAAATGGGGCAAAAATCTATACTACACAAATCCCAATCATAAAACAAAGTTTAGTCTTTAAAAAAAAGTTGATTATTTTCCGAACTGTAATAAAACCTGACTTATGCAATTACCTAGATATTTTATCCTCATCGCCTCCTTACTACTCTTTTGCATCATTCCTCTCCTTGTGAATGATTTCTGTCTCTCCGACCAAATCGCAATGCAGTTGTTACATTCGTGAACATGTTTTGCGATTTCTGAGTTCGGTGCACTGTTCTTCACGTTTCTTTTGTGTTCACTTAATCTGTCGTTTTATGCAACTTGATGTCGGTCCTGCATACCTAAACCTGCATTCCAGTGGTATCTCATACACAACACTATTCTTGCAATTTACCGACTTTTCTCGATGGTTCTCTTTGCAGTTATTCGCACCTGTTTGAAATGGCGTCAATCTACTTGGAGTTAAAAATCCGAGCTCAAGACCGTGTCTACTCCAAACGTTTCTCGCATATGCTTTCAAGATGTGCGAAATTTCATGAAAATATGGGATCACAGCAAATCTGGTCCTTTCACCTCGCCCCATTTCTCTCCTTCCATTGATAACATTTTCTCACTTCCGTTTAATAAAACTTCTCTACATCCTACACTGATCAACCTTTTGCACTGTCTTTCAACCGAATCCGTGATAAAGTGAACACACGATCCGTCTAGTGCGTTTCTGACCAACGACCTTACAACCCCAGTTTTTACGGTCTTCGAATGACCGCTAATTCTTGGCAACACCGATTTAGAATTTTCTTTTCCGTATTCCCAACATATCCCTTGATTCACATGAATACGTAAGTCTAAGAACTCTAGAACCTCTTTCCGGTTTTTCCGTGGTAAACTTAAATTCCGGAGCCGCTGATCTTATCTCACGTTCGAGACAGCCTGTTAGATCATCCGTTATCCGTGTATACCATGAGGTCGTCCACATCACTATTCTTACTAACCATGCCTGCGGACTTCTCCTGCAGTTTATTGTGCTACTCAGGTTTTTCACGCATGGTTAACATTCACCAGCTGGTCTGTGCGCCTTACTATATTAACTCTAAACTTGTCGATGGATCTCCTAAAACTCCAATTCTATACGTATACAAAGAGAGATAAAATACATCGAGGCTGCTAGCAGAAGCCTCGCCACAGTGCAAACAAGGAATGATAAAGTGCGGAGCGGGCACAAGAAGATAAATGATGTTTTGTAAAATTTCTTTGTTCTGTCTCTTTAGGGTGTGTAATCTTTAAAAAAAATGCTTTTGTTGATTTGGCAAATATCAGGCACATTATATAGGTCCTCCTTTATGTGAGCGTAAGTGAGAGGAGTTTGATTTATCGACGACTTTTCCTGGCCTTTGATTCATTTTACTTTCCTACACACTCTTAGCACACGGTGCTTTCCACCACCCGAGCTCACTTCTGCTCTCCTTGTCGCTTCGTATGGCGATCGGAATTCGTCTTCCGGACTCAGGATTATATCTAGACCGTCGACGCTACCAGCTGCGTCGCTGTCTTTTCCTTCATTTGCCAGGGATTATGTGGAAACAGATATCCTCAGTGTTTACGATGCTCACTGCCATAGTGTTTCCAAGGCAGGATTTGCGCAAAAAATACAATTTGGCGCGAGCATGAACAAAACAACACATGAAGAGCACGTTGGAGCGTAGGCCATAAAATGTTGCGTGGAGCAGTGATGGACACACAAGAAGAGAAGGGGGGGGTGTGAAGTGGTGGACGTAAGTCAAACATTTCATTTCCCGCCTTTGGGTGAACTACAACCGTGCGAGGCAGAGGCGGCTAGGTGCAAGATATATGTTGAATTAGCAGCGCAAAACGACAAGGAAGGATAGACAAGGGAGACAGGATAGAGCGCTGACTAACAACTGACGTTTAATGAAAAGGAGAAAGAGGAAAAGAACCCAAGAATGCTTTTAAAACATGCGAAATGAAAATCCGCAAAAACATATGCTGCATAGCCTGAGGTTGGCTGAAAATTAATTGCTAATAATACTAGGTTTGAGCTGCACGCTTAAATGACTTTTTGAAAACGAAGCTGGAGTCCTGGGACGACGTGCATAGAAACTCATGCAGATAAAAGAAAGAGAAAGTTTACGTTTAAAATATTCACAGATGCTAGGCGATCGTTAAATGTCCGCGACTTAAAAACAGTTATTTTACAGGCAGACAAGGCCTCGGGACGGGTGCGCTTACGTGTGCGTCCCCAAGTAGACAGTTGCTACCTGTGCCCTGTAGATGTCTCTGAAGTTCGTGCGTTCCCCGAAACGTTTCAGGTTTTTTGTTTTCCTGCACAAGGCGGAGCACTGCAAGCAGTCCCTTACATGTATGTGCAGCGGCCTGCTGGCGACGACTTTAGTGAAGCGGCATGTTCTCTTGACGATCGTTCACACACCTTCCTGTCTGACCCACATACACTTTCCCACAAGTAAATGGTATTTCTGTATCCACCACTGCAAATTGGCATTCGACGTATCTTTGTTGATGTTGAACTCTGCACACCACCCTGTTGCTGCTGCTTGTTGATCTTCGGACACAGCTTCTTTAGTTCGTCCGGTGCAGACAACACGACTTGACGTTAAACTTCGATGCAACTCTTCTGAAGGTTGTGGGAAATGCGGAGAGTGTATGGACTGCACTGCCAGTCGGATATTTGTGTCCCTTTGTATCTTCTGTCGTCCGCGTGAGGTGATACGTCCGGACTCGGCGACGTCATACAAGATTGACCTTGCACAGCCTGAATCTTGAAGACGCTGCACTTGATCAGGTGAAAGCTTTCCCCCCGCTGATAGTACACAAGATTTCTTTTCGCGCCGCATTTAGGAAGCTTACAATTCCTCTCTTAATAATCTTCGAATGCTGAATCGTGTTGCTGGAGAGCCTGTCTGACTTGCTGCACATTCGCCATGCTTCAGCAAGCATGATGTTGAAAGAAAGACAGTCGTAGATTCAAGAATTGAAGGACGGTGTTCACCGGTAACTCATGCGTAGAACTTGAGCCCTTGTCCTTTTTCTAAAGAAGGTCGATTGTATGGTGTCAAATATTTGTAATTCATTGTCTGCCAGGCGTTGTGTAAGGAGAACCAGGTAGTCAATCCACGTACCTAAAAATGCGGGAAACTTGACCGATAGGAAGGGCATTAGCGATTGCCCCGATCACACTGTGATAGAAAAATATCGCAGAGGACCGGAGCCATGCACACGACCCTATACAAATTCCTTTCTTTTACAAGTAAGTCTTGCCCTCAAACGCACCGATCAGTGGCAGAAGAGGTAGAAATTGCAAAAGTTCTACAGAATCATGATTGTTCCGAAATTCCACATTCGTTTTGAAAGGACGTGGTTCCCTTTGCCTCAATGCACTCTTTGACGGCCGCAAATAATTTTGAATGTGGGATCGAACCGAACAGGTCTTCCAGCATCGAACCGTCAATCCGTACCTGACTGTCGATGTATCCTGGGCTAAAGGTTCTGTGTAACCTCCTCAGGAGGTTTGGTGTCAGAAATGGATCTATTCAGTACCGAGGTTCGAAAGGTGACTTGGAGGAAGAAGCGTGACATCAACCCTTGCCATGATCCCTTTTCAGTGACAACAGCCCGAAAAGGATAACCGTCCTTGTGGGTTTTGACTGTGAAAAACACGTCTAAATGATCATTCTTCTGCGGTAGTCGATATCAGCTTCTTCACATCTGCATCAGCTCCAAGCCTGGTGCACTGGTTGGAGCACACATGGCACTCACCTTTTGGTTTTGACTTCTAGATGGTTAAAGTTCTTGTCTACGGCTACTCCTGCTTTTTCCAGGTAGGTTCGTCCTCGATATTATACCACAAAGCCCTTCTTTATCGGACGCCAGCAGGTTTTAGGTCGGTTGCGATGAAGTATTCGAACTGCAAACAAGACATGTTCATACTTCTTTGACACACCATCTGGCATGGATCGCAAAAGCACGTCGACACTGTCCATCAGCACTGTCGGGTTCTTTCATGCATATTCGGGCCTTGCCTAGCTCTGCCATGGGTCGTTAGACAGCAGCTGCACTCCTCGCGCGTTTGGAGCTGCGCAAATTCGGTCCATTTCAAGTATCTTGCTTAATTCTCACGGTGCAGAATAGCATCTCCCACCAAGGTCACTTCTTCCATCCTTAGCGTTTGGTGTTTTGTACCTCGGAGGTACTTTGCGTGAGTGCCATAAGACTTGACCACTGGAGTTCCGTCACCCCACGGCCGGCCTCTAGGCAGGGCTGCAGTCGTCGTCCTTGGACACACGCCATGATCCCCGTTGCCATGCATGCACCCAGAGGCACGTTCCGTGTCACCGTACTTGCCTCCACAGCTCAGCGTGGACGATCTTACGCATATCCTCCTGGCATGATGCTGGGATGGTGCTTGCCTGGAGCCGATTTCTACACCTTGTAGGTCCGTGTGAACTTACACTGCCATGAGTAGCGACAGAACAGAATCTTGCCCAGCATGTTGAGATGGCGATCAGGTTGATATAAAGAAACATAGTCTATCGGAGAAACACACGGAAAAGGGCCTCATTGAAGAAGAAAGAAACTGCATCGTCGAATCATCTGGTGGGCTAGTTGGTTGATCATTATGTTGAATTCAACAGCGCAAAACGACAAGGAAGGATAGACAAGGGAGACAGGATAGAGCGCTGACTAACAGCTGACGTTTAATGAAAAAGGAGAAAGAGGAAAAAGAACCCAAAAATGCTTTCAAAGCATGCGAAATGAAAACCCGCAAAAGCATATGCATAGCTGAGAGTTGGCTGAAAATTAGTTGCTAATAATACTAAGTTTTGAGCTGCACGCTTAAATGACTTTTTGGCAAACTGGCTGAGTGCTGGGACGTACGGCTGCATACAAAACTCTGGTAGATAAAAGAAAAGAGGAAGTTTGTGTTTAAAATATTCACAGATGCTAAGGGTCGCTAAATATCGCGACTTAAAAAAAAGTTCTTTTGGCGACAAGGCCATGGACGGCGGCGCGCACGCAGGCGTCCCTAGTCTGGGCCAGAATCAATCTGTGCCTCGTAGAGCTCTGCGAGTTCGTCGTTGCCTCAAAACGTTTCAGGATTCTTGTTTTCCTGAACAAGGCCAGTTAAGCATAATCGGTAACGATTATGCTTAACGCAGTATGCCCCTTTGTTTGGTGGCTTGGCTGACTCGCTCGCGCGACGGGGAATCTCCGTACCGAAAGAGGCATCCAGAGAAGCCGGTGAGGCTTAACATCGGCCAGTGCCGTGGCAGCGTCTACTTTGCGCGTAGCGAGACCAGCAAGGAGAAAGGGTCAGCTCGCAGCCCGAAAGAGCGATTTGGCAGCACACGGTAGGCGCGGGAAGAACGCTGGTTCAGAGTGACCGTCATATGCGCGGCGGCATGGGGGTGCGGAACAGCCAGGTCTGCACGCGTTATCACGATAATAGTGAGTCCTGCTGTAGTGGGGGCCAGTCGTGAGCTGTTCGGTAGCGGCTGCAGAGCTCACGAGTAGACGGAAAGCACACGAGCACGGAGCAGGCCTCAAATTCCAATGCCGCCCCCCGTTCGCCCCCCCCCCGTTAGGTGGCGGCAGGTGGGGAGGCGAGGAGAAGTTTCGCCACGGCGATCTCGCACGTGGGCTCTGCGGCAACGGCTTTTGCCGGAAGGGTAGGGAACAAAAAACAGCCTGCGTCTCGTACGCTTAGATTGGCAACCACTTGCAACTACCACTATAAAACAAATCTGATGGTTCACTGGAGAAACTTAACTCTGTATGTTGCCACGTTCGGGTGCGGCCAGGATTGCTCGGTAAAATGAGGACGTGCAGGGGACGAGGATGAGAGTCAAAGCTGAGGAGATACCGATCTGGGAAAGACAAGCCTGCACATGACGTCATCGAGAGTGGATCCTTTACCTTGGCCAAGGAGAAACCCGCGATGTAAGGCTGACCAAAGCCCCCACGAAGCGGCAGACGCGTCAGTCTCGGCGTGACCTCATGTGCTAGAGTCACGCTTTTTGCGAGATGTTGCCAGACACACTGGAGGCGATGCCGACACAACCTAGACGACGCTACATGAATTCATTAGTGCTGACCTTTAGGGGAAGTGTCTCGGTAGTTTTGGCTTAGGCTGGTGGAGACTTCAGAAGCTCCGATCTGGACGTTTGTAGAAAAGTCGGCGAGGAATCCGGTTGTCTTGATTGGCCGACAAGGCGCATGACCCTAACGCCGTCCAATCACGGCGGTAGAGGTCCTCACCAAACCTTTGTTAACTGTTCAGATTAGTGCCCTCGCTGGAGCTCGAGCGGCGTCGGCGTTTGAGGCGGCGTGCTTGGAAGGTTGCGCCGCCGTGTATTGTGGCGCGCCGCGGCACAGGCACACCTGACTTTGGCGGAGCTTGCGGACTTGGAGGAGCCGAAGGCTGAGCCATGGAGAGGGTAAAAATACCTCTGGTTCTTTGACCAGTGGCCGGTTTGGTGATCAATGCGCATATCTCACCTCTGTGACTAAAATAGCCACCTAGATAGATTTTCTTGTCGTGTGACCCGCTAGGAAGGTAGAATCGAATCTGGCGTTCCAGCCAATTCCGCTCAGATGACAAAACACCTGCACGTCGTTTTCGGTACTACTTAAGCAACGCAACTCTCCCTAAGAAAGAAGTGTACACAATTGTAGTCCATTGCACTAACAATTCAAGGATCTTCAGCCTTTTCATTTTTTAATATTCGGCGTTGTTCGAGACCGCGGAACCTTGCTTGCGAAGGGTTCTGGCAGCGTTTTTCCAGGAACGTTTGAGGGTATAGGAAAGTCCGCGTCTTCGGTAGCACTGTGCATAACCTTTGAGATATCATATCGATAATATAGCGCCGTGTTGCAGTACAAAACTGTAGTGATGTGTAAAAGAGAAAGTTACGTCCCATCACATCACGCGAGTTTACTGATTGGATAGCAGTTGGCATTGTTGTAATATAAATAAAAGGCGAGCGATCCGGCTGATCGCTCGAGGACACGCTGAGATCGCGACCCGAACGAACGTGTTGTTGGCTTCGTCCTGCGGGATCTGATGTCGTCGAAGGAATCGCCGCTCCGAAATGACCGGCCGTTTCCCGGAACCCACACGGCAGCCCGGTGAGTCGGACCTCACGCATCCAGCGATGTCCCGGCGAACCGGCCTTTAGGTCAACGGCACCTCATCACCCCGCAGACTAGTTGGCCAGCGCGCGGTCTTACAATACTACATTTTATGGCGACGAGGATTGTTCAGGGTTCGTGGTCTAACGGTCCTCCGCGTCTGCCGCTCTCCGCTATCAATTCGGGCTTCGTTTTCCTACAGCCAACCCTCGTTTGGAACGTTAGGGTAGTCATCGGCTTGGGCAACCGGTAGCTATCCCGGCTCCCTACGTTGGTCTATTGTAGCGGTTTCAAGCCCCGAGTTCTTTGCTTTCATTTCGTTTTTCACCTTTTTTTCTGTTTCGCGGCTTGCCGGCAGAATTCCCCTTTTGACCTAAACACCGCGTAAGGGTGTGCGACTGCTAAGTGCTCTGTGTACTGCATTCACTGCATGTAGCCGTTGGCTACGAGCATCTTTTGAGTCGCTCACCTATTTTCAAAACTTACACTTTAAAGTCGTTATGGCACTTAGCTGCCACAGTTTGTATGTGAGCTTCGATTACGGTCCTCGCACCTTGTCGACTCGCTTGTCGTGACTGTGCGACTCAAGCTACGCAAATTTTGTTCTTGGTTTGCGGTGCGCTGCTTGGTTCTGTTTTGTAAACTAGCTGTAAGAGTCCGCGCTCTTTCATTCACAGTTGAGCGTATACTTTTGCTTTAGGATACATCCTTTTGAAACGGACACCATGAATACTGAACAACGGCAGATAACGGTCGTTCAGTCCGCGGCGTTGCCACCGCCACCGCCGTTTCTCGCAGTTCCGGGACCGCCACCACAGGCCTGGCCTGCATGGAAGGAGACATTCATGTCATTCCTAGGCGCGGCGGGCCTCGAGGGTGTTGACCCAAAGAGGAAGAAACAGATACTTTTCTCGTTGCTGGGAATTGAAGGGCAGCGAATAGTGTCCGCATTTGGATTCACTAACCTTCCGCACTCGGAACTTCTTGACGAGTTCGAGACCTTTTTGGCGGCCGTAGAGAGCCATTTTGTTTTTTCCGGATCCCTAGCGCTCGAGCGTAAGAAGCTCCGTCTTCGCGTTCAGCAGCCAGGAGAGAGTGTTACGGAATTCTTAGCGGCGTTACGCCATCAGCACGCGCTTTGTGCGTTTGAAGACGGGTCCGAGAACACGCGACTTTGTGATCTTTTTCTTGATGGTTTGATCTCGCGCCGTGTTCAGGATCGCATTCTTAGAGACTGCGTAGGTCGCCAGGTACCGACGCTTGAGCGCGCGATACAGCTCGCGCTGCAGTTTGAGCAGCTGGCACGCACAGCAGAGCAGTACCATCAGCCACGTCAGGGGGAGCCCGTCGCCAGCTGTTCCACTGCACCCGTGCAGTATGTTGCTGGTCCCGAGACCGAACGAGTACAAGCGTCTGCTCGTCATAACGACCAGTCTCCAGCACTCTTCTCGGGAGACGACTGTTTCAGCGAACATGGGGCAAGGTTCCCATCGTGGCCATATGACCCCACCAGACCTGCTCCGAGGTCTCAACGGGGGCGTCCTGGGACAGCCCATGCCCCACGCCCGCCGGCGCGACAGAGTAACATTCCACATCGAGACCCGCCTCCTGCGAGAGCGGGGCCGCAACAGGACAACTACTCATGTTGGTTTTGCGGCCGAAGGAATCACGCCAGGGAGAACTGTCCTGCACTCAACTCGCAGTGTTTCCAGTGCGGTAAAATCGGACATTTTGCCGTCGTTTGTCGAAGCCGCGCGCCACCGCCTGCCGCGGATGGTGAAAGCCGGCGACCTGCACTTCCAAGTCGTGGCCGTGGACAGACCTCCGGACGCCCGCAGAGGCCCGGTCCGACCACAGCGTTCAACTATAACGTCACCATCGACGGGGATGTTCCCGTCCTGTCTTTGGAGTCACAGGACCGCAGCCTGTACGACGCCTTCATTGCTGATGTAAAGGTAAACGGCCTGCCTCTCCAGTTACTGATCGACACTGGTTCGCAGGTTTCAATTCTGAACGAAAAGATTTTCCAGCAACTTAACAAGGCTAGGAAGATCCGCTTACGCAAGCCTACGAGACGGCTTATGCATTATCTGCATCAACCGATTCCTGTGTTGGGATGTTTCACAGCTCAGGTCGTATTCAAAGACCGACAGACGCCACTAGATTTTTACGTAATTCGCGGAGGACGTTCTCTACTTGGTATTGACGCCGTCAGAGAATTGAAACTTCGGCTATCAGGAGCTGAATTTGAATGTTTTCATCTGGATGCAGCTGACCCAGGCCAAACGCCACGCTCTGATGTGAGGCCGGCGGGTGACCGTCAGCGGCGCCCGTTCACCGTATCGTCGCAGCGCTCAAGTCAGCTACGGGCAATTTCACCGAATGCCCATGGCATCGGTCCACAATCGTCAGTGCCACCAGGTACTAACGCAGCCCACCCTCAGTCAAGATCACCACTGGTCACCAACGCCGCCCGATCACAGTCCTCAAGTACAGACAGCCTGGACGAGTTTTCCACGAAGGTGATGCAGCCTGCGGTAAGCTGTACCCAAGCTCCAAGCCCTCCTGTACAAGATACGTCAAAACTTCCTCGCGGATTCGAGGAATTTGAGCATCTATTTACGTCAGAACTTGGCCTGCTACGAAACCAGACACACACTGTCAAGGTGCGCCAAAACATACCACCAGTGCAGTCAAGGCTACGTCGCCTACCCATCAGTATGCGTGAAGCGGTCTCAGAAGAAATTTTCAAGCTCGAGCGCCAAGGCGTCATTGAAAGAATAACTGCGTCAGAGTGGGTCTCGCCAATCGTTGTAGTAAGAAAAAAGGATGGCAGCATCAGGATGTGCGTCGACTTGCGTGCGCCCAACCAAGCCGTCGTCATAGATTCCTTTCCGCTGCCACACATAGATGAGCTCCTGCACTCACTGCACGGAGCATCTCATTTTTCGAAGCTGGACCTGGCGTCGGCTTACCACCAGATCCGACTCGACCCGGTGAGTCGAGACCTGACAGCATTTATCACTCACGAAGGATTATTTCGCTTCAAACGAGTTTGTTTCGGGTTGGCGTCCGCTCCCGCAGCGTTTCAGCAGATCATGTCTAGGGTCCTAAAAGATTGTAAGGGCGTCCAATTTTACCTAGATGACATCATTGTGTACGGGTCTTCACAGGAAGAGCATGATTCGAACTTGCGCCAAGTCTTGTCCGCAATCTCTCGAGCGGGAATGAAACTTAACCGAAAGGGCGTTTTTAACGTACGCGAGTTGTCGTTTCTGGGCCACAGTCTTTCAATGGATGGTTTAGCACCCCTTCCATCAAAGGTAGACGACGTTCGGAATTTCGAAACTCCATCAGACCCGTCAAAGTTGAAGGCATTTTTGGGATTAATAGAGTATTACAGTAAGTTCATACCCCACTGTTCGACCATCGTCGAACCATTGCGTCGTTTGCTCCGCAAAGGTGTACACTTCGTTTGGTCCCCCGAAGCTCAGGCAAGTTTTGCCAAGATAAAATCATGCATCCAGAATGCACCAATCCTTTCCATGTTTGATCCGACGCTACCAGTCATAATATCGACGGATGCATCAAACTATGGCTTAGGAGCGGTCTTGCAACAGAAGTACGGGAAACACCTTCGGACGGTTGCTTTCGCATCACGCTCGCTGACCGACGCTGAGCGTAGGTATTCTACGGGAGAAAAGGAGGCCCTAGCTTGCTTATGGGCATGCGAAAAATGGCATGTGTACCTCTGGGGTAGGCCATTCACCATTCGAACAGACCACCAAGCGTTAGTGACGTTGCTGTCCAATAGAGGCTCTGGAGTTCGACCTTTGCGTATAACTCGATGGGCTTCGCGTCTTTTGAATTATAATTTTCGTATGGAGTACCAGAGAGGTGCCGACAACCTCGTTGCCGACGCGTTGTCTAGACTTCCCCTTTCAGACACAGAGAATGGTATGAATTTTGACGAAGACATAGTTTCCTTTGTGATTGCTCCAATATCACGCTCAGAATTTCAAGAAGCTACGGCAAGCGACCCGGTTCTGCCCGGTGTGATGCATTACACAGCGTCATCTTGGCCGCAAGATAGCACCAGTATACCTGAACTGCGCCCGTACTTTAACGTCAGGGACCAGCTGTCCATTCACAACGACTTATTGTTACAAGGGAGAAAGTAGTTGTTCCAGAAAGACTCAGAGAGAACATCATCAATCTTGCGCACGAGACGCATCAAGGAATTACGAGAACCACCAGCGTCATCAGAGACCGCTACTGGTGGCCACGCATGGACGCCGAAATCAAGTTTAAAGTGCAGCATTGTACCGTTTGCAACGCAACAGATAAGCCGGTTAAAGCAGCGCCTGCTCCGCTACAGCCGGTCGAGTTCCCAGAGCGACCATGGGACAAGCTGGGTTTGGATATCGTGGGTCCCATCGACAAAGCTCCACCAAGTCAAAGATATTTCTTGGTCCTGATTGATTATCACTCGAAGTGGCCTGAAGTTCAACACACCTCAGCGGCGACAACAGCTACTGTAATTACTTTTCTACAGAACATCTTTGCCCGGGAAGGTTTGCCCAGAGAGCTCGTCACGGACAATGGCGTTCAGTTCGTCTCTAGGGAGTTCGAAGAATTTTTGAAACAGCAAGGTATCAGGCACCTAAAGTCTTCCTTGTACCATCCGCAAGCAAATGGACAAGTTGAGCGGTTCAATCGAGTACTAAAATCATGTTTACAACTGGCAATAGTTCAAGGACGACCACTTCCTGAAGCGGTTCGTGACTACTTAGAAGCGTACAGGCGTACTACTCACCCAGCAACGGGTCAGACTCCTGCAGTTCTTCTTCACGGACGAGTGCACAGATCAAGACTGGATCTACAGGGTCTTCCGACACCCAAGGTGCCAGAGAGAAGCACGTCTCAGCTGCACGAGCGAGTTAAGAAGTACCAGACAAAAATGAAGATTTACTCGGACGCAAGACGAGCTGTGAGACGGCCGAAGTTCATAGCCGGCCAAGCCGTCCGAATTTTTCGTCCACAACAGAGCGACAAGTTGAACAGCAAATATACAGGTCCGCAAGTGATTGAAAAGAAAATTGGCCCTGCCACGTACCAGTTTAGCGACGGACGGAAGTGGAACGCTAAGAAACTCACTCCAGCACCTCTCCAAGGTCAAGCGAGTGCGACACAGGCAAGCAGAGGAACTACAGAAACCCAACAACTGCAACGAATACACTACTTTGACGAAGATGACGACGACGATTCAGTCACCGACACAGTCAACTTTCCGAAAATCTACGTAGCGACTAGATCGCCCTCAGCTCCAAGGAGACCGACCACATCAAATGACTCGGTAACAAGAACTTCTGAGCCTACGACGGCTGCTGAAAGAACAGCGGTCGCTCTTGTTGCACAGCCGGAGCCCGTAGAGGTTCTTCCAGCCAACGTGTCAGTGGAGTATTTTGACCCTGTCGACGCAAGCACCCCTGCGGCATCACGCCCCGAGACACCACAGTCGATGCCGCCTCTCGAATCTTCACGAAGTGACGTGAGTGATTCTGTGATTGTGTCGGTGTCTTCAGTGGTGCCAGTTGCACCACTCCTGTCTGCCATGGATTCAGGGCCTGGTGAACCATGCGAACAATCTCAAGCTAGTCACCAAGCGTCGCCTGCCGTTCCAAGGCGTTCTGCGCGGCAACGGCGACTTCCAGGAAGACTGAAGGACTACGTACTTTCGTTTCTTAGTGTCAATAACAGTAATACGTCTATGGACACGATTAACGAAATTGGACAAGAACCACAGATGTAGTATATTTTTCCTCTCGCTTTGTTTAAGTGCATAACGCTAGTTTTAAGACATTATTGCAGTGCATAACGGAAGTCCTAGAGTAACTTGTAGTAACGTGCATAACGCGAGTCAAAGTGATTATTTAACGAGAAAGTGTACTAACGTGCCTCGTAAAGGCGTTTAGAGGCAAGCGCTCACTAGTTTGCTTAGTTCAGTTATTGGTTACAAAGCATACGATGTCTAACTGTTTTATCACAGCAATTTTCAGTGTCTAAAATTACATCTTAAGTTTTTTTAGGAATAGTTTGACTAGTCTATTTTCAGGAATGGTTGGCTCATTAATTTAAAGAAAGGGAAAGTATCATAAATTAATGCACTGGTTATTAGTAGACATGTTTGTCGCCATTTAATATAAGAGAGGGAGAATGTAGTGATGTGTAAAAGAGAAAGTTACGTCCCATCACATCACGCGAGTTTACTGATTGGATAGCAGTTGGCATTGTTGTAATATAAATAAAAGGCGAGCGATCCGGCTGATCGCTCGAGGACACGCTGAGATCGCGACCCGAACGAACGTGTTGTTGGCTTCGTCCTGCGGGATCTGATGTCGTCGAAGGAATCGCCGCTCCGAAATGACCGGCCGTTTCCCGGAACCCACACGGCAGCCCGGTGAGTCGGACCTCACGCATCCAGCGATGTCCCGGCGAACCGGCCTTTAGGTCAACGGCACCTCATCACCCCGCAGACTAGTTGGCCAGCGCGCGGTCTTACAATACTACAAAAACGTTTCGTCCAAACTGCGAGCTAAAATAATTTTTTTGTGTGTGTGTGTAACGCACGACGTATCCGCTGGGGAAACTGTGCCATATGTGTTAAGTACTCATTTCGAACTTTTTTTGTGCACGTTCCGCCAATTTTTAAATGGGCAAAACTTGAACATGAAGAGCTCAAAGTAATCACTCAACACAGATTGTCCAGCGCCTATTATGTCGAAGAGCCTTACACTAAAAGTGTGTTGTGCTGGCCACCCGGCGGCTAATGTTTCTTTCTGGAGTATGGGCCTAATATATGGAACTGCCTGTGTGCGTAAGGGGTTATTTTGATCATTTAGAAAATTCAAGAGGCCACTAAAACAAGTGGGAGTGCTACATTCCTCCCGGCGTACATCGAACTGTAATGTCACATCACAAACATGAGTTTTAACACAGAATGCGTTTCATTAACCGAATCCGATCAGAAAACCGTCATGAAGCAGCGCCATAAAGAACAGTCATGGCAAGTCTTCACCAAATTTAGTGTGGGAAGTAATGTCACGTAGATATTATTTCCTTCATTTCCCCGATATATCAGTGTGAAATAAGTTCCTTGATCGCGTCATGCGCCCTCAAGTCACGTGAGTTCAAGTGAACAACAACGGGAATCGTCACGCCCAAGCGAGGAGGGAGGATTAATTCAAACCTTTCTGGGATCTTTCGATGTGAAACTAAAATCTCGTTTGCACGGCTCCTTCTCCGCAAAACGCCCCAGTCATGTAGCCGGCACTTCTGCCGGTATTCGAATCCGGCACCTGGAGGTCCGTGGGCACGCGCTGTGCCTCCGAGCCACTGATACGACGTCGGGATGTCAATTTCTGCGTGGTGGTGATTTGCGATGAACACAATCTGTGCTTATCATTCTTTGTCAGCACGATCAAGCATGTAAGGGCATAATGGTGTTTTTTCCGTCAAAGAAACGAACAAACAATGGTTTTTTTTGCCTATTTGTAAAAATTTTACACAATCCAGCTTGCTCATTAAATCGATGTCGTTTAACGCTGATCCCTAAGCGTAAATGATCGCATCTGATGTGTATCATGATCTAAATTATAGGGAACAAAGTGAACAATTGTAGTGGGGCTCATCAAATGGCCGCCATTTTGCTTATGGACAAACTAACATGTCATGAAACTCTCGAATAAAAAGAAAGTCATGATTATTTGACGCATTTATTTTATTCGGTGTTGAACATCGGGGCTGGAGCTACAACCTAATTGTTTTCTTTTCAATTGTTTCTTCTTTTTGTTTCATCTCAGAGAAAACTTCGTTAGTGGAGAAAGACAGGAAAAAGATAATCCATACGAAATTTCCTTCTCCGCAATGTTCTCTCGCATCCTTATTAAGCGAAGCGTATACCGAAAACGCCCCCTCTCAACAGATGACCGAGTAAACAAGAATTCTGAACTCACTGCACATTTTGCGGAATTGTTTTTTGTTTTGTTTTGTTGAACCGCTAGAAATAAAAACAAAATGCTGTCGTCAAATATACACAGGACAGAAACACAATACCCTACTTATAAGCTAACTCCCGACGACTTGGCAGAAAGAAATTGCTGGGGAGGAGAGTGCCAAGAAATACAGTAAAAAGAAGGAGCTCCTTCAAGTGGGTTTTATTTGATCAGCTTGACACTATTCCTTCTTGGGGTCTTACTTCTTGACCCGGAAGAAACAAATGCCGAAATCCGAAAAAGTCACTTCCTTGTTGTCTTATGTTTTTTTTTTTTTTGTCTTTACAGAAAAACAAATGTTTGGGATAAACATGGCCTTAATATGTGTGCTTCCAAATAATGCAGTTGCGATTTTTTTTTTCTGTTGCCAGACTCGTTCTTTTTCTAAATTTTAGGCTTACCTTCATTTTCTGCTTTCGTCAGGAACTATATAGTAGCGAGCTTTATTTTGGCAGAACGTGTGATAATTACTTGATTATACAATAATTTAAAGATATATGAAGTCTATTAGTTGTACTATACGAGGGACCCAAAAGCAACCGAACTAATTCTTTTTTTAAGCAGAGCTTTTGCAGTACCGCGTTTTGCCGCCAGGAGTTGATAGAGCGAACATTGCTGAGTCATTAGGCCTAATTCCGTCCTCGAAGAAGGTTAGGACTAGTTGCGGCTGGGTTTATAGTGACAAGTGTTTCGTGTGGGCGTCGTTTTTGCAATGTCTGATTTCTGTGAACAGCGTGCGGCGGTTAAATTCCTGTTTTTTGCTCGGAAAAAGTGGAACAGAAACTCTTGAGCTGTTAAAAACGGACGTACGCCTGACCTTGCCCCGTGCGACTTCTTTTTGTTTCCTAGAATGAAAAGAGAAATGAAAGGAAAGCGTTTTGCTGACGTTGCTGAGGCGAAGAAGAAACGACGGAGGCGCTGTCAAGCATCACAAAAGATGAATTTAAACAATGTTTCGACACATGGATTAAAAGATTAGACAAGTGTATTAGTGCAAGTGGACAGTACTTTGAAGGAGATCGAACGTTTGTACTTGAAATGGGAATAAATAAGTGCAAAGAAATTTAGTTCGGTTTCTTTTGGGTCTTCCCTCGTATATACTCTAATAATAAAACAAAGGTTTTATTAAGGACTCGAAGCATACCCTGGCTACACTCATGTGTCTCAATATTAGTTTTGTGTAATGGGCCATGCTCTTCAGTGTTGCATTGAGTTTGTATTCATTCTTTTTTGCTCTCGCCTTGTGATATCTTCTGTTGGTTCCTTCAAAAAAAGTCATAATTATGATTCCCTTCGTATTTGCCTTACCAATACTATCGGATTTAATTGAACACAGATTTTCTAGGCGGTTTGCTTGGAAGTATGGCGTGTTGTCAAGCTAACCTTTCACAAGCGAAGAAAAGTGCTTAAGTCTGGAAGCACCGGGCGTGCGCGAGACAAGAAAACCCTGTTTTTGAGCACCGCAAAAATAATCTAGTCATCGCGTAGAGCTCAAACTCCGTCAGAACGTAGCTCCAGCCGTTTGAGCAAGACGCCAAAGTTTCAGCACCAACCATTATCTTATTCAGAAGTTATAATTTATTTTCTGAAATTTTCAATTAGAAAATGGGGCCCAGCTTGGCCCGTTTTCGGGTTCTGGCACCACAGAGCTCCATCGCCCGCCATTTTTTCATTGAAATTTTCTGGAAATCTCTTAGAACTTTTGAATTTAATAATCGTTGGTGTTGAAACTCTGGCATTTAGCTCGAACGGCTGAGGGTAGGTTCTCAGGGGGTGGCTGCTGTCCGAGATGTCTATTTTATTTTTGCTTTGCGAAAAACAAGGTTCGGTCTTCTCGCGGACACCCGGTACTACAAGAGTGCCCAATGGGTCTTAAAATGCGTGTCCCATGACTTTAAAGTCCGCTGCTCTATGGTAACAGCATTCATTTGACGCGAGGTAGCCATTTTGTTGAAGGCTTCCCATACTATGTTCTGCTGCATGATCAAAATTAAAACGTTAATGGTCTGGCAAGGCACAGAAGAAAAGACAGTTATCTTGACTCGCTTCGTAATACAGAGGACAAAATGTAATGGCTAAATTGAAATCTTTGGAAAATATCCTAGTGCTGTTAGAAACGCACCCTAGGTGCGTTTTTAGGTTAAGAAGTGGCTGAGGAAAAACACTTGACAACCTTAGAGATTATTGGTTTAAGGTTTATTATGTCCCAGGCTTTGACTTTTTTGTTAGACATCCGAGTTACCGCGATGGTACATCCGGACTGGCGCTTGAAGTAAAGGTCTTGTAGCGGAGGAATAGTTTGAGAACGTAGTGTGATGACCTAGTTTCAAACACTTCATGCCGGTGAACATTGAGGACCGGGTGCCACAGTATCCGTTTATTGTGTCTCCACGGCATTGTTTGTAGAATACGTTAACATAAAATAGCCGTGATTTTATATGACGTAGTGTGATGGAAATAGCTAGCAGCATCAGCCGCGATGTCTGCACTCAACATTCTAGACTTGTTTTTCTAGCTTACACCGTAGACAGACAGTTCAGTAGTAGTACGTTATGACTCATCTAAGTTTCTCATACAAAACAGTTGTACAGGTATTGACACTTTCCTTAAATTAAGACAGCATTCATGAAAGCAATACAACCGATGTCCCGTAATACTATTTGAAGCGATTATGTAAACGTTATACCTATTTTTCTTAACGAAGATGGCACAAGTAAGTTTGATATCTGGCCCTGGTTGTCGGCCTTAGTCTTCTTGTTAGGTTGAGCGTAGATGGTATTGTTTTCCTCCACTTATTTAGGAGCACACAATTTCATAGATTTTTTAAATAGATGAGAGACAAATAACGGACAACCTTTTATTGTGGTTTGTTATTATAACACGTGTAAGAGGAAATAAAAATGCTCTTGATGCTTATAAAAGTTAAAATTCCGCTAATAAGTTTTCTTTAAATTTTTTTTTACTGATATGGTTTTTGTATTTTGTTGTAAAGTATGGATTGTATGAGCTGCATATTTTTTTCACTTGGGTGTTTACATGTCGGATCGTGTAAACACGCCATTACTGCATGCACATTCAATTACCGTCATACACAAAGCCCGCATTCATGGAAGATCTGTCAGCGCGATAAGAAAGCTAGGGAAGTAATATATGTAAATTCGGTGTTTGGTGTCCAACAGTGTGTGGCGGCGAACAAACCAGCTGACCATTTCTAAGTCATGGCACGCACCGCACAGCGAAATGATATAAGCTGATAACTACAGAGCTTTTGTTGTTTAGTGCTACCATGTCAGTTAATACTCTAATACCCTGTCATATCTTGTAGAAATTTCTGTAAACATGTACTGTAAAGATGTGCAGATTCTTGTGAGAAGCACTCAGCTATATTCCTATAGTTTTACATGGTATTTCATGAAACGTGGGACACACGTTCCTGTGGAAAGTATACATCGTAGAGAAAAGGAAGGTTAATACAGAAATGGTTCCTGCGAAAGGACACATTTAGAAGAAGAGTACAGGGTTTCATATAACTAGTTTAATAGTTATCGTTAGTAATTAACTTCGTATTCAATAACATTTTAAGTATCATTTCAATTAGAAACATAGTGAGCATCATCAAAAAGTATTTAATCAATCCGCATAATAAATATATAAGGTAAGCGCAGCAATCTATGGCGCAAAAAAACACTCAATTTGGACGTGTTTTTGAAAAAGGGGGCGGTGGGCTTGGGAGGAAACGCAAGGAAACACAGCAATAAAACTAAGTTGGGGACAGCACGCCTTTCTACGACTTCGTGCGGCAAAGCCCATATAACAAAGACAAGCAAGCCTAACTTTAGTAAAGGTTTGCTGGCGTTTTTCTGTTTTGGTGCTCGTATGCTACTAAATGTTTTATCAATGTTTTACCGGCACAAGTTTGTTCAACACACCGCAGACAATTGAGGAGAGTTTAAAAGAAAGAAAGGATGGAGCTTTTTAAAAGATTGACGTACAATTTTGCCACTTTTAGATATATCAGCTGCTTTTCTGCATTAATAAAACTACCAAAACAATAGATACGCTTTTCTTTTTTATCTAGCCGTAAAATATATGTTAACCTACACATTTTAATATATTTTTACGCCAGTTTAATTGAAGTGTTTCGCAGGTAAATAATTTGTTAATCTGTCTCTAAATATGTTTACTTGAGGTGTCTCCTAACTTCGTTTTCATAGAAACTTTTTATTGTAATTCCTATTATACTGTGTACATTTTATAAAAGTTAATAAAATGAGTACGAAAATTATTTTTTATGCGCATGCTTCGGTGTAAAATTGACGGTTATGTAAACCACCAAAGTGATAAATAGGCCATCTCCACGCCTTGTACTTTGAAATTTTATATCTCCGGAAGAAAATTACAACGTTTACATGCAGCTGAGTGCTCCTCCGAAGAACAGGACTTTCGCAAATGCCTTTTTATATACATAGAAAAAAAAAACGACCCGTACCAAAGTCGTACGGTCTGACATAAAAACGTCCAAAAGGATATGCTCATATATTATTTAAATATCTTAAAAATGTTTTGTGTATCTGTGGGAATATTGTTCTTTTTAAGCACTACGGCCAACATGGTAAAAATATTAATAATAATAAAAAACACTAAACTTTGATGAGCGCGGAACCTAGTATGCAAATTTAGCAAGAGTAGGTCCCCTAAAAGCGAAATTTCCTTGCAAAGAAGATGGAAAAACCAGCTTATATTCAGGCGAGCTGGTGAAACCCCGTAATACCTAACTCCAGACATCGTAAAAAAAGCCGAAGGCTCATAAAAAGAACGGGAAAATACACGCCGTTTTTGAGAAACACGACGTCACCATTAGAAAGGCGGTGTATGGATGTATATTTGTAATCGTACGGTCCCTTTTTATATGGTCTTAATTTGTCGTTACGTTGTCTCAGCTTATAAGGCAGGCTCCAAAAATAGCCCCGTAAGTTTACTGAAAATAAAACGCATAAAAACTGCAAACCGACGGTAAACCAGGGTCCAACATCAAGATAAATCTCTCCTGTATACATGCGACCACATCGGGATACCTTGCATGAGTGGTGTTCGGTCATTAAGACGTAGAAGTAGTTACGTGGACTGTCCACTTACATTCGGAGGCTATAATTCGTCTCGAAAACAGGCGGGTCCAATTGATGGGACCAACAGAACAATCTCAAAAGGGCAGGTCACCATGCCATCTCTGTAATTTTTCGGTTCAGCGATAATAGAACACGAACAGACAAATAAACAACACCACGTGTTCGCCGCTTATTGTCACGCCATCTGATCGGTCCCATCCAGTCGCATCGTTGGCTGCGTTGGCGAAACGAAGTATAGCAAAATGATTGAGAATCTTCAGAATGTAAAAATATATAGCATATATATACATATATGTCAATGTCGTTCTATCGATCACACTACAATCGCCCCAAAGGAAGTTGAGATTGACTATGTTTCATCGTAAACCCGGTATAGGATTATAAAACTAAACTAAAATCATCTATGGGCTCTATATCTTGGTAAAATTAGCTCAGAGACAAGGCAGGAAAAAGGTAAAGACAGGATAGGTGCGCTATATCCTAACTCTACATTCTTCTGCCCTCGTCGTTGCGCTAAATTTACCATTATAACTACGACATGGACTCCGCTCCGTGTTTCCGGCATCTACTCGCAGATCACAGAAAAAAAACATCACTATTCGCCTGTTAATTAAATACTTGAGCGTGCTGGTGATGTAGATTGACTTAAAACGTCTGTTTCGTCCCCCTGTGTGTTTCCTTCGTTTTAAGTCAATATAGGCCTGTTTGATCTGAGTTGCAAACATACAATACAGAGTGGCGAAAAATTAAAATTATTGAAATCTCTGAATACAATCATGATTTAAGTCGCATGGATTCCACTAGGTCGATTTAAATCAAACTCTTCTCAAAAGGCAATCAGTAGACTATTTTGCGTTTACCTCTTGCCTATTATTTTGTGCTTTCTGTGTGTTATTTTGTATTTAAAAAAAGAGGAAACAAAAATAAATGTTTGTACCATGTGGTCATTAAAAGATAACACACGCTTTTACAGCTTCTGAGAAGCTAGGGGTGTAGATACCATCTTCTTATCGCTCCCAGCCAATACCAATGTGACATTAGCCGATAAAAACACCAAAGGTCCAATCACAAGCCAAGAAAACAAAACGGCACTTATTTTCTGCTGAAGTTACTTAAATCATTTAGCTCACATTGAAATTATTTAAATCGGATTCAAATCAAATAAATATCTTTATTTATAAGTAAACCGACGATGGCGGGTTTCACCCGAGCCTGGGCGTAGAACACGAATATTCCAAAGTTAAAGAGAGAGGAACAGGACGAAAGAAGACAATATCTCAAGAAGTAGTCCTATGTCATTCTGCTAATTTGTCTTCCAATTTGCATTCTTCGTTGTTTCGACACAGTCTTGGGTGGTTTAGAAAAATAAATTGGAAATTGAGACATAGCTTTTTCGTTTTGATGGTTTCTTTTCTACTCTGTATTCTTCGTATTTTCTATCCAGTCTCAGGTATCTAAGAAAAATTGTGATTTAGCTAAAAAAAGAAATTTATCACGATATTTTTCTTATTACGCTACATATCCCGATTTAGAGCTGAAGTAGAACGAGAAAAAATTTAAGTCCTGAAGCACAGCCTGTCATGAATTATCCGCGACGCCTCTCATTTCTTGGGGAACCACACCCTTTTATTTATCTCCAAAGGGGCACAGATAAGTTTCCGAAACCCCCTGACCAATATATATATATATATATATATATATATATATAAATAACACTGAACACACAAATCCGAATTACATCGCGGAGCTTTGTAGCAATCATGTATCTCTCGTAATCTACGGAGCACAAGGATCCGTTCAAATTTTATCAAGCACACCGATAAATATATTCACTCAAACAGCGCTGACTATTAGCGCTGTTTTATTTCGTCTTCTTCGTTTTCACCTTTTGGACATCAACGACGCTTCGTTGATTTCTTTCTTAGGTAACTCTAAAGAGGGCTTACTAACATATTTTTCGTCCCATCCTGACAATATTCTCATCCTCAATAATTTTCGAGTGAGCTGTTTGAAGTTCTTGCTGAGAACAGTAAAGTTATTTTATGCCTCCTTAACTTCGCATTCCCGGCAATTCATGCCTAGATGACCAGAATAGGATTTTTTATCATGGTATTCCACTCTCTCAAGTTGTCATTTCCAGATCTTTCAGTTTGTCCTTTATATGTTTTGCGACGTGAGAAAGATAGAATAAATCATTGCTTCTGTTTAAGGCACGTAAAGACTTTGATGTGTTTTTGTGCAGAAAATAGCATTAGGTATTGCTATCTTTCCATTCGAGCACGTGTGAAGCCTTGCGTTTGAATTAGAGTGTGTTCACTGGACGCCATATTTGAGGCCGATGTTTCAAGCGCATGCTCAGAACGCGCTCTCATTAATAGGCTGCTAAGACCGGCGACCTTGATGGCGCGGAATGCACGTTGCAAAAGAGCCGTGGAAGCTCGCGGTCAGCAAGCGCTCATCAGTTCCGCCCACAGCTGTAGCCGTCAGCGAACACTCCATATAGCGAGCGATAGCTGGGGTCATAGGTCCTTTTCAAAAGTGTGCGCCATCTAGGAGACTACCGCGCCTGTTATCTGAGTCCAGCATCGTTCGAGCGCGCACTCTGAGCATGCACTCTGACCACGAGGGCCGCGTCTGTGTCCAGCGGGGACTCGGATTCATGCAAAGGCTTTGTGCCCAACAAAAATGACGATCCCCAATGTTGCTCGTTAGAGTTTTGAAAAGGGTCCTTTAGAAAGCGGAAAGGCTTCGCGGAGCACATCGTCTTAGCCGGTGACTTCGCACTAAAGGGAGAGAAAGCAAAAAAAAAAAAAATGCTTGTCATCAGGAGGCGAGAAAAAAAGGAAGTTGAATGACGTTGTGCTATGGGTGCCTGGAACCCGTTTCCGGCTGGTGTGTTTATCGCGTCCCAAGAAGTGGTCTTGATTACCACCTGATTGCGTCGCGTAGAAGTGTCAGGTAGTCTCAGGTCACAATACTGGCGGTGACACAGCAGCGGTGGTGGATGTGCCGGACGCCGTTCCGTTGCAGGTCGCTCCGGGCTGATCGATCAGGAAGCTTCGGCATCGAGAAGTCGGGACACCGCGACGACAGCAATAGTCGCATTAACTCATTTTTCTTTTTTCAAAACTAAGTTTAAATTTTGCATAAAAAAAAATCAGTTCTTGAAAGGTTCGTCGACGCCCCACGAACTCTTTCAGCTCGTTAGCAACGGTTTCCCTTCAAGCACTGTCGACCCCTCACTTACTAGAAAGCAGAACTGGACAAAGAAGAAATATTTTGCATAAAAAGAGTAGCTTAAAAGAACCCGTTGTAGGGTTTAACCATAAACCCTCTTAAGGAGTGCTTGACGTGACTTTTTAGGGTGCAAAGTTTTAGGGTGCCGTGACGAAGCACATGAACGCATCCTTGCTACCGAGCACCTGCTGATAGTATAAAAGGTCTGAAATCAACGGTGGTTCAACGCTGCCTGAAGTGCCGTTCCCTCTGCGCGGGGAGGTGCTTCCTGATTTTTGAAGAAGCTAGAGGCAAGTAGTCGGTTTAATCACGGGTGCTACTCTGAAGACGGTGTTCTGTTTTCAACTTGTAATCGGTTTTTATGTGAGAGTGAGCGCTGTCCTCTTATTCGTGCACATCCTGTACTCGCTTTAACATATGTGAGAAGCTCATACTAGATAATGGCAACCGATTTGCCGGAATATTGCTCAAATGGAAACTCCACGCCGACGTTCCGACACACGTATCATATCAGTTCTGTACATATTCCAAGTTAATGTCAGAACTGTTAAGCTCTTTCGAGCACGCACTTAACTGCTGCAATTTTCAACATCAAAATTAGTGGGGAATATCAGCTCTCCAGAACCCCAGCCGTCACAACGTCACTAAAAAAAAATAGGAAAATAAATTGGCAGCCGGGAACCGCGACGTGCCGCGACCACAGCAACAGTTTTAGAGCCAGCAGCTGAGAGCCAGGCAACAGCCAACAGTTAAGGGCCAGCAGGACCAGAGGGACACACCATGTGTTCCTCGATCAGACAGGGTCCTCGCAGACTCGCTGGTTACAAATCTCGACCGAAAGCTGAGAAACTTCAAGACCCGCGTTTGCGAAGACCGCCTTCCCGGCCAACACCCGGCTGTGCCGGACTCCCTGCGTCGCCGCATATTGGGCCGGTGCCTGGGTCTCGTAAGTCGGCGACGCATGGAGCTCCCTCGCCAGGCGCTCGAGACCGACTTGTTAGAAATCAACAACTTATGGCGGCCACGAGAAAACCGCCATCACGAAGACCGCTGCTAGGCCTAAAGCTCTTCACCCTCGTCAGCAGCAACATCTACCCCTTACCCTCGTCCGCGAGCTCCATTTAAACCATCATCATCATTTTTTTTAAAATTCATTTGTGCATTAGCATTTCATCATCGTTGAACGCGGCGCCCGGGCCTTCACAGTATGGGCGACTTGCCTTTCTGCGGCGCCGTGGCTCCCCTGAACCGATATGAATATCTAGCTATCAATCTATCTATCAAGGCGAACTCACCACGTGCCACAGTCACTTTTTCGAGAATCGCTAAACAGCTCTATATTATGCAACACGTTTCTGCCCATCGGACATTTGGCAAGGTGTCAGTTTTGGGGTGCGTAGCATTTCCTGCCGATTTTTTACTGCAAGAAATTGGAGGCGCGAATTATTGTAAGGTGAACGTAATCGCTTCACTCAAAGTAACGTCTGCGGATGTCTAGGACTGCTAAGCAAGCTAATAAAAATGTAAAAGATGTACGCTTCCATTACTGAGTTGATGGTAGACTTTGCAATATATAAAAAACTAACTCTTCCGGTATTTAATCATTTATTTTATGCGTTTATTTTTTTTTTAGTTTCACTTTATATCCGGTCGCTAGACGCTAAGACCCGAGAGAATTAATCAGTCGGGCCAAAAACCAGTCACGCAGTTTAAATGCGTAGCGATCCTGCGTTTTCTTTTATCTGCGTGATTTGTTGCGTCTGTGATAGCGAACCGCAAAGATAATAAGCGCCTCGATGAGGCACTTTTTTCGCAGCATGATGCCTAATCGCAATAGTAGCCACGGCGGCGGTCGGACCTAAAGTGTAAAGGAACATAGAACCTTTCGTTTTTAAAGTAATAAAACAAATAAACCATTCGACCTTTCGCTTCGTTACCGTGGTATGCTCCACTCTGGAGGTCATAGGCGAGCACATATAGCTAGATGTTGATTTGGCAGCAAAAAGGAATGACACGCCAACAAATAAAAGGTTGTAGCTGCTCACCGCGTGCCTCGTTCATGGAGTCGGCGACGAGTCGGTCAAATGGACTTGGTCCGTAGCCGTAATGGAAGGTTCCTCTCCACGCCGCCAGGTGGCGAAGCCGAACGCCGTGCGACGCCAGTGTCGCTGCCACTGTGGCTGCGACGGGGCCCAGCCTATGGGAGAGCCCGCGAATAAGAATGTTGCTTCCAGTTCTAATGATTCGTCGACCGGTCATGGCTTAAAGCGGCTATAGACTTTTTTCGCAAGGGCGCCGCCATCTTGAATTGTCGTCACTTCCAGTATGGGCAAAGACATTGTTTTGCCGTCGCCACGCCAATAGAAGGCATTTAGGAGATAAACGTAACCGTCACACATTCTCGTTTTGCCTCCTCTATTATTTTACTATTTGCAGGTTGAAACGTTTGATATTTTTTTGTCGCCCATACCGGATATGCTCTACTTGCCGGTCGGGGGCGAGAGTAAACGGAAAAGGTCTATACTAAAAGAATGCTACGTCAATTGCTAGTCAATTGATTGTGTTGGATACGTGCAACTGTCTTCGCATCACGAACGTTCAGCGATACTCTGAGTTTCCAGAAGCCAGACGCCTACGTTCACGGCGCTCTTAATCGGATAGTTTAATGCCTGGCATGTGTACACTTCATAGTTGTTCCTAGAGTGACGCGATACTACCAATGCTCGGGCTGATAAGCCTGGCTATCTTCCAGAGCCTTCCATACTTTCCAGTTCCTCTCCTTCAGTGCGCACAGGTGGTGGAGCTCCTCCACGTTTACGTCACTCCTCCTCGCCTACCCCTTTAGTAACATGAGCTTACTTTTGTCTGGGCCTAACCAAATGCCGAACACCTAGCCAAAGAACGTTTCACGTTAAAACGTGTGACAGGATGCCAAGCTGCTATCTGCCGGACCCAGTGCTGATGTCCCACAGGGCTTTCTTGCCAATTGGCACCTCAACTTACGGTGATATGTTGTGACATGCTGAACAAGACACTCGCATAATAATCTGTATGGTCCGGCTTGGAGTCCCGCCTGGTGCAACCGCCTTTTTACTGCGATATCCTCTTCTCCGCCCGCCTCCCCCCCCCCCTCCTTTCACTCAAAAAGCCACCATTTTACCAGGCTTCACCTTTCTACAGGCTTCGTGAAATGTCAAACAACTAGGCAAATAACGCTTCACGTTAAAAACATCATATATTTCTGGATACTTTGTGCAAGACAGACTAAAACTGGTTATTGACAACGTTTGCCTACGACTCTGAACGATCATTTACTGTTATTTATTGCTTCCCATAGAATGTCCGCCGGCTCTTTTCTACTAAAACATAGAGAGCGCGTGTCGTTCTAGGACTTCTGCACAGAAACATTCTACACCAATTGATGACGGATGCTGAAAGCCTTGTAACAACGTTCAGAATCCTCCTGCTTAAGTACAGTAAGAGTAAACCAAATAAACATCTATAAAAAGGCGCGTCTGCCTATTAAAGCTGTGCATACTGCGCATGCGAACAAACTCGTTTATGGTAGAGTAAATGTCCATGCGTGCGTCGTTCTAGATACAGAACAACAGCCTTAAATTAACGTCCCGAGCCTGAATTGTTAGATTACACCTTAAAGCTAATCCAGTCAACAGGGGCCTCTCCGAAACTTTGCCTCAGCTCAATTTTTTTTTCCAGAACGAGGTAAACTGCGAAATCTATGAACCTGACCGTGTTCCAAATTTTACTCGATCTTTCTCCAAGGTAAGGGTTTTTTTACCTTGGCGTTCCCAAACCTACCCGCGTTCAGCGCTTTTTAATCTGTGTTGTCACGCGACACAACCCTCTCGAGTAACTGGGATCCATTTGGGCAAGATATGAAACACAGCCCCTGTGAGCCCATAGGAGCTTCGAAACAAATTACGTGATAACGAAGCCCCAGGGGGCTTTGTTATCACGGATTATCACGTTATAGGGCGCTCCTGTGGAGCGGTGTTTTGTAGATGGAGCCCGAACTAGTTCTGTCTCAACAGGGTCGTACACCTTCCCGTTAGCCAAGTTATCGTAATGCGGAAAGCATTTCGACTCCTTGCATATGAACTAGTTTCACTAAATTGTTTAAACGGTGGATTACGGCATGCAAGACATGAATCTCAGAGGCAGTTACTAATTTACGTGGAGAAATATTGGTAGCAAAAGGCACTCAAAATGTAAAACAAGGAAAACAAAAATATCTTTTTAAGCCTATATGTCAGCCCTTTGAAGTCAAAGACGGCGTCTGACCTTGCCGCATGTAGTAGAGCCACCTGTCGCCAGCCCATGGCGAGAAGCAGTGACGCGACCGACTTCGAAATGTGCGTGTCCGGGGGCCGTGTCCGGGCGAATGTGGGAAACCGGCTCTTGTCCGACGTCTCCCGGTGAATGCAGTACTGCGCAAAAAAGGAACGGCGTAAGTACTGCTAAAATAAAGCCCATCTAATTCATTGCTGCGTCATCCATCGATCAATCAGTCAGGTGGTTTATTGTGGCCCCAATAGCTGGTCGGCCTTAGGAGGTGCTTGCGCACATGAGGAGAAATAAGAATATTACGAGCGAGGAAATATGAGTAGTACTCGTTTTATTAACTTTGCAATCGCTGACTTCCAACTTCCAAGCTAAATAATTTACAATCTATATCAAAACCATAGTCCTCATCTGGTGCAATGTATTTACTACCAGTTGATGGCTTCCTCAGCAATGTGGAAGCAGGAAAAGCTGTCTCAACGGCACCGCCTCACCAAGAAGCACGCATAGAGAAGGTTCTGAACCATCTTCAAGAAACGCCGTGAGATGGCGTAAAATGTAAGGGGCTGGTGAGGGCCAACTGATGAGTGGTCCTTATTTTCGCACACAGTTATAAGGGCACGCGGCGCGCGTCCGTGCCTGCGCAAGGGCCCCACGGTGTCAGTGCTCCTTCAGGGAGTGTGGTAGCCACGAGTAAACCTTTGCAGCTTTGGCTGGCCTTTGTTCAGACACCTCTATCTTCTTCCAGCATGATCCCGAATTAAACATTTTGTGACCGTCATGTTAACTGCTGGCGGAACCTTTAGATGGCACCTTGTCGTGTTTTGTAATGTTGACGTACTACTTTAGGCATTTAAAAAGGGACTGTAATTTCTGTGGCTTAGTCAGCAGTCTTATGCCATTATAATGAATGACTTGCGCAGACATCGAGTTAGCTGTAATTCTGCTGGCCTTGTTGCTGGGAGCGTACCTTCCTCGATGTAGATGTCCAGCCATTGATTGGGTTTTTCTCGGAAATAATGTATTTAAAGCAATGCCAACTAGCATAGTCTTTGAGTGTCACTTTCAAGCTAGAGCGATTTTTGAGCTCGACATTCTGAGAATATTGTAATTTATCCGTCAAAGTTGAGTTTTTAGCAAGGAATGCGTACTTGAGCGACATTGGGTTTGAAAACATGAATATTTGAGCATGGCATCATCAGTGCCTAGAATATTCCTTACGATATTTAGTTTCAAGCGTCTCAAGCATACTCCCAGCGTCCATTCATAAAGTAGCCATCTTGAGCAATTCTACGTTCCTCATGGTTAGTCTTAGGAATCCATCGCTGCAACCTGGCAGAATAACAAATCAAAAATTTATTGTCACCAGAAAAGAAGTACTGGATTAAAGGAGTTTTTATACCTTATTATGGATTGAAAATATGCGATGGTATTTAAATTGCCTAGCTAAAATATTTAGAGAATTTCAAGACATACCTTTAAAATTGTGTAAAATGAATACGCCACCCGGAGTAAAAAATATCACTCATATTTGCAAGTAGAAAAATATATTAACTGGGCTCTTCAAGCAGCCCAGCAACGATATTGGGTAATATTGTTTCTAACTTTACGCAATCTTAATGGTACTATGCTCTTTTCACTTTTAAGCTGAGGCTGCAGTCAAAGCTACAAGCACGAGCTAGCCCGCGCTCTTGGCGTTGAGACGTGCATTTCTAGCGCGAGGGCTATGTATGCGGAAGAACCCTTCAAAACAGAGACGTCGAGCTCTCGTGCTTGTTAGCATTGACCGCTGTCTCAGCCTAAGGGTTAACAGAGTATAATGGTGCCTAGGGTAAGTAGAACTTGGGAAAGTATCGTCACTGCCTTCCCTGTCTGATGGCCGCACACGAACAGATACAAGAATCAAAGAAAGAACAAAAACACTTCGGGACAATGATGGACAGCACAGATCAAAGGAAGAACTGTGCTGTCAGCCCTTGTCTTTAGGCGTTTTTATTCTTTCTTTTATACTTGTATTTTTCACCAACCCACTCTTTGTTGTTTGAACAGACACTAACATACAGACCACCAAACTTTGCAAGGTGATTGCCTTATCGGGCTCAGCTGCTATAGCCGCAATAGCCATTTCGGTTCATTCAAATCTTCAAAACTTCGAGAGGGTTGCTCCGAACCAAGTGCGCCAAGGTTGCTATTGAGCATCATCGTACCGAAAGCGTTCCTGATGAATATAAACATCTTAGTAATTTAGCATGCAATCACCTTATCAATCACGCATATCTCCACCTAACTCTTGCAATAGACCTATCTCACCAAGCGTTTTGCGCATGCGTGACGCCGCCATAATTTTAGTTCACAGGAGGCACATGGTAGTGCAGAGAGGGCTCGTGCTGTTTAGTGCTCCACTCGCGCAGAGCCCCAGCGAGGTTGTCGCACTGGCAAAAAGACTAAAGTTCCCTCGATGCAATGCGGCAGCGCTGGCGCAGTCAAACTGGCTGGTAAGATCGGTCTATAGAAGTTTGGAAGCATCGCGTCCCGACTGTTGCCCCAAACGTGCAAGCACGCGCAGCGTGCGCGTGAACGTAGCTTTGGCAGTGTTACAAATGCACGCTGTAGCTCACCCGAGCGGCAACATGGCGGCGGCCAGATGCCTTGTTTGCAATCGTCTATAGACATATTCCTATATTACCCAAGCATCAAGGAGAATGCACAGGAATACGTGTTCAACAAGCCGCACGTGCTGACGTCAGCAGAAGTAACTTTTCGAAAGCAAATATCTGACACAAATAGAATCTTGCCCGCGCGTTCGTTAAGGCTTTATTTTGTTTATTTACTTCGAAGCTTTTATACAGGGAAGGCGTGCGCGTGTGGCGTGTGGAACACCAATCCCTGCATTCTCTTTGATGATTGGGTAATATAGCAATAGGTCTATTGTATTGCTGTTCTTGTGTATATCAAGATAGGAAAATTATTGTTTAATGCCGTCAAGTACCAACGCCGCATGTGGTGGTGGTGCAAAGATGTGCGCTTGTTTTGCCGGTGAGGGGATAGAATTTTTGTATTCAAAAAATATCTTCATAAAGCAACCTGCCACCGGCAATTGGGATCGGATCACTAAGAATGGAATTGTAAAAAAAAAAATGCTCACTCCATTGACCAAACTGGCGACCATGCGAAGAGTTTGGCGCTATTTTCTCAGGATCCAGTGTCATTAATGGGTCCCAAGTGTACTCGAACGCAACGCCACTGACCAAACATATTTGCCACCGTGTAATTTCAAGAATAAAAGTGAATGTTTTCTCTTAATCTCTCGTTCGCCTAACTTAATGACAATGTTGTAGATTCGCATTGTTGGCGTTGTCCACAATGTGATCTCCAGGATTTCATCTGAAGTTGTTCAAATCCCCGTGGTGTGAATATTTAAATGATGCTCATACAGTGGACACGAGCACTGAGCACTACGTAAGCGTTCGATTGGGACTCGTGACAATCTGAGCCTCCACGTGCATTCGGGAAATGTCTCGCGCCCAATCGCCAAAGTGTGATCACACGGGCCACAATAGCTTTAACATTGTCGCCACAATAAGGTTATCCCGAATAATATAGGTATCGAGCATTATAATTTCTCAAACAAAGGGCGGCAATCTGACACGTCCAGTCTGACTACCACTACTATATTTAATCCGGCGTTGTATATAATAGAAGCGCCGCCATATTAAAGAGGCGATGCTACAATTGTTAAACTTTTAATAAATACCGCTTGAAATTATTCCTTGACATTCACAATTAACACATAATACTCGCCTTAGTTTTGATCTGTTCGCTTAATGGTAGTCGAAGCAAACAAAAAACGAAACACGAACAGTGTTTACCCTCAAAACTGGCCGCAAAAACAAGCCGCCACGTGATTTGGAGCCGATTATGTGTGTCAGTATGTATCAAAGCCACGCGTTGTGGTTGGCAACGCACAGAGGCACGGGGAACGCGCTAAGTTCAGCACATTGTTTAGGTTCGGCTATTTCTGTGATTGCAGTCACAGGTCGCTTCAAGAGCGGCGCTATTATGACTTCAAACGAGCGGGTTAAAAGGTGAAATCTCACGTTTAATATCGTGCTTAGATAATTGCAAGAAGGGCCGACCTCGTTTCGAGCCATCTGCCAAAATCGTGTGTTTTTGTTGCCACTCTATCTCGTGCTAGAGATGAGAGTTTGAGGATATCATTTGTCGCTTCAACCGGTCGTCCACCGATCGGTCGATCTATCGTCAAATGATGAGCCGCGAATACGTTTTCGCTTCTACGAAAAAATGTCCGATCCCCTCACAAAACAAAAAAGAAAGAAAAACCTGGGACTGGGACAGAAAAAAAACACGAGCGCACACACACTGTCTGTTTTTTTTTAAATCTGTTTCAGTCTTAGAACTTTTATTATGAAGTCATCTCAACCAGTTGCCTGCGTTTTTCGCTTTTATTGCTAAGGGCGAAAAGGCTGGAATTATAAACGAAATGTATCCCCATGTGCGCACAAGTTACTGCTGAAAAAGGACGTGGTAAATTACAGTATTGGAGAACTCAGATTCATAATGCCGGTCGTTGGAAAGCAACGTCCTGGGACTAGAGCCGCGAAAATCAGCGGCCCAAGACAGGTGTGATGTTGACAGCTTAGAGGTGTTAATCAGTTTATATCAACCCCCCCCCCCCCCCCGTATAGAATGTGTCGTTCCTAGCGATGGTAAAGATGTGCTCGACGAGTAGAAACTATGTGTAGAAGCATTCGGCTAAGTCTTTATATCTCTTTTTTTAAATTACATTATTGTTTTACGTTGCCTGTTAAAGTGTGGTTTCAAGGGAAGGGTGTTGATGTGTGATCGGTCCGCAGACTATATTATGTATAAGCAACCTGAAACCATTGATCATGTTTTTGCACTTTTTGTGAATGCTGCATTTTTGGGGATATGCTCCAGTCTGCGCTAAAAAAACAGTCGTGCATTACCGAATTCGGCACACGGTTTTTTAATGTAAGTAACGACGATGGTGTTACGTTCAAAATGTTGATATGATTAGGCTCGTGTAGCTCCTGACGGTCGCGCATGACTGTCCGTCATGTCGATCGTAATGCGAAATAAATATGGTTTTACTTTTCTGAGTCTCACTAAACAGTAAATCCATTTTTTCTGAACTGGAAATCTGAAACTCGAGTGGTTCCACTTTGGCAAACAAGTCACTGAAATGGGAGGCTTTTAATGTGCTCTTCCAAATACTTGTCTTGGTACTTTAACACTGATGCCGCTTTCATTATTGTAATAAAACATGGTGTTGACAGATGAAAAGTCGTGCGTGCAAGACCATCCTTGTTACTAAGTTCAGAAAGTTCTGGGGTCGAGTTCTCATGGGTTAATATGTTTTATTGCTCATTTTATGTTTTATTATAATTCTAACCAACAATAAGGTGCCATAAACTGTATTTCACCAATGAATGCGAGGCGCGGCGCGGGACGAGCAGCATGGTTACGATTCTTACCAAACGAGAGAGGACGCAAATGTATCCCCGTCACGTGATGTGGTGGCGTTTGACTTAGGCTGTGCACTTTCCGGTTTTAACCGAAATCAACACAGATAAACATCTGCCAGATACGAAAATTCAAAATCGGATAAAATTGAAAAAATAAATATATATATGTTTTTGAAAATTAAAAAATAAAAAAACGGTCGTAGAAGGTTTTTGTTTTAGCGAGGGTGGGCTGTTTTCTTCGAAACTTTTCTCTCGTAGAGGTACGCTAAACGTGTTATCTTGTGGATCCACTGATCTCATATGTCTATATAGTTGGATCGCGTTTGACCAGCTCCACCTATGGACGGGAATGCGGCCACGGTCGGCCATCTTTTTGGTAGAGTTATATTATCTCTAGCCATCATAATAATATGGCGGACAGCGCTATGGCGGCAGGCTGCCATAAAAATAGCCGTGGGTCTAGTACACTGTACCGTGGGTGATATTTCGTGCTTGACTGAAGTTGTTCGACGAAGCAGATTCTTGAAACCCGGCGTGAACGGTAGCCCCATCTTTCAGGATCCGGCGAAAGTTCTACGAAAGTGCAGCACCGGGGAAAGCAGCCCAGCTCGCATCGAAAGCAGACTCCGTACCGGCGTCTGCTTTCGATGCTTCTTTTGATGCGTGCTGTGCTGCTTTTCCCCGGTGCTGCGATTTCGTGGAACTTTCACTGGGTCCTCAAAGATCGGGCTACTATTCACGCCGTTCTTCAACAATATGTTTCGTCGAACAATTTCAATCAAGAACGAAATATCACCCACGGCTATTTTTATCGCACACTGCCACCACAACTGCCACAACGCTGTCTGCCATGGATGGATGATAGTGGCTGCACCAGCTGTACATTGGCTAGAGGTAATACAACTCTACCAAAAAGATGGCCACCAGTGGCTGCATTCGCGGAGCGGGCAAACGCGATCCAGCAAATAGACATAAAGATCTGTGTGTGGATCCTGCATCTTTCCAGTGTTTATTCAGAGGCCGCTGTGATTTTCAGTGTTTCCAGATGGCCTTATCAAAAACCGCCAAACGGCTGGAAAGTATAGCCCAAATATAGCCAAAACCAGGAAAAAAATATCGCCAAAATAGCCATGACTAAAAACAATAATATTTAAGTATTTAGTATTTTATTAACCATTTCTAACACAGAAACAAAACACGTTACATTTTCTTTTGCAACCCTAAGATAGATCACATTTTGTGTACATTATGTCTCTTATGAATTTTTTCGAAAAAAGCTTCGGAAGGGTGAAAATCCGTACACCACTGACCATTAAATTCGTTTGTGGGAGTTCAAAAGTAAGTCCAAAACATACAAAAACAGCTTTATTGTGAAGCCCGGGAGATATAATCATACAGTAAAAGAACAAACTAAAGAAGCAGAACAGTCAGTAGAAGCCGCAAACGCTGTTATTAAAAAATATGTAGGCTTTTGTATATGAGAAAAGCAAATGAGAGTAGCCGAAAAATGAAACTTTTTCGCAGAGACAGAATATAATACTGCGATAATCGTCTACAAAATAGCGTGCTATGTTATATTTTCTTCTTTTCTTTTTCGCCTCGGGAGTGATGTGTCGGGTCCTCAGCTCTCCGAGCGCGCGCACGCTGGGTTGAATGGTATTCCGGGCTGTATGGACAACGATCCGCGCGCATTCAGATATCACTCCGCGGTTCCACCGGTCGGAGTCGCGAGGATACTTCGCTGGCTATTGTCCTGTTTTAGGTCCTGGTTTTGGGACAGGCTTTTCCCATCGCCGGAGATTACCTCGGTGTGTTGCAGACCTTTGATTGCTTTTTAATAAGAAAATCACCTGCGTATCGCCATGATTTACGAATTTCTAGGACGCTTAGAGCCAGCAGAGTGAGTTATCGCTATATTTTGGGTGATAACTCACTCTGCTCAGGACACCTTTAATTCTTTCAATCGAGTGTCTGACTGAGCTCATATCGATTGCACAACTTTCATACAAAGCACGCGGTTGTGAATGTTTTACTTATATATTTTCTCTGACAATAAGTATTCGTTTACAACGGGTTGCTTTGAGGTGCGCTTAGGCTCAGACGCCCTTTTAACGGACTACTACAGTTGCGCACTCGGCTCGACGATCCTTACCTTGCACACATGCCCACAGAAGACACGAATGTTGTAGCCTGCACATTTTTGGTGTTGCTACATTTGTTCTACAAAGGATAAAATCAATGGGGAGCATAACCGCGCGGAGCAGCCCTCGTGTTATCTGCCCGAGTCCCCTACACGAAAGATGACATCAATAAGCTGCGAAGTTCAAAGAAACTTAGTTTATAGTAGTTGCTGTTTAGGCCATGTAGTTTGGTCAGCTTTTTGCCTATGACTTCTGACTTGTTTGAAAGACAATGGCTGGGACTCTTATTGCTAAGTGTTTTCATGTGAAATGTTTACTCGAAAACTACAGATCTAAACATTTTCACAACAAAATATTGTAGCGTAATGTTCGCACTCGTTTTATTGTATCTTTATTGACTGCGTTATTGCACATCTAAGTGGAACTACGACTTGCATTAAAGTTTATGAACATAATAACATGCGTACAAAAGCCTGAACGTATTTGACAAAAGTGATCTAGCGTGCTAGCTAATACCGTGCTTTTGAAATTTGGGAGTTCGAAATTTAAATACTTTTGTGCCTTAAACGAAGAGTGCAAAATGCTTGCCTTCACATGCTTCGGAGTACGTTGAAGTAGCCTCATAGGCCATAAATCCTGGTTCAGAGATTTTCATTTGAGTTTGATTTGGAACAATGCGAATTTTGTCGCTCGTGACTCGTTTGGCGGACCTCAGCTGTTATATCAATGATCTCGTCATGAGCTGTCATAAGCTGTCGTAAAGCGTCCGGTCCCACTCAAAGACCAATGCCTGAAGCAATCTTATGGTGTAATGAAAGAGCAAACCGCGCGTACGCAAAAATGTCTCTGACGTTGGCGGGGAAAGGTCACTTTCAAGTTTCAATCCATCGTGTTAGAACAACTGGCATCACCTGGCAGAAAACAAGATTCGAGGTATCCTAAGAGGATACAAGAGACACGTTATGAAGTGGAGGGAAGAGGCGTCTTAGAAAGGACTTGAGGGCTAAAATATAAGCCACAATAAACCCAACAGGAACTTTGAGGAAGACGAAGCTAGGTCACTGCAGTTCAATGGAGCCAGCAGCATCTAGCTTGCTTGGTCGAGGGAGTTCCCGCGTTCGCTTGAGCACGCGCCCACGAATTTTTATTGCTGAAAATTCTTAACCGGCGATTTCTGGAAATGTTTAATTGAAGAGTGTATATACGTATAACCTGCAGCTCGATGGTGAGCTGACAAGTATAACACTGAGAGTTTAAAATGAAAGACGGTATTGTTCCAAGTTCAGATTGTTCAAAATATGAATTCGTTCTATAAGAGAGATTCAATGGTGGCAGCTGCAGCCGTCAGCAGGGCAAACAAAAATATATTTCGGTCATTCTTATGCTGACAGCGTGGTGGGTGCTACGCAGTTGCGGGACCAATTACCCGCCTCCCTTTCATCTCCCGAGGCCGGTCTCTGCGCGAGGGCAGGAGCGAGAACTGCTCCACATGGTGAAATATGTATGTATGCTGGATACTACGAGGTCGTGGCTTCCACCACACTGTCAACTTAGGAGTACATGTAAAATAAGGGAGCAGCTGTCGTCCATTCTACTTCATCTCCACGAACTCAATAAATTTCCTCCATTGCGCTGCTCGCCCACTTTTGTGAAGTACTGGAGGGACACTAACGGAATAGTTTATTGGGAAACTCCAAAATTATAATCACAGGCCGTATTAGCAAGTCAAATAAGAAGTCTAGTTCCTACAATTTTTGTATGTGTATTTTTGGCAGTAGCTTTGAGATGAACTAAAACCTCAACAGGAATTAAAATACAAACATCATATACTCAACTACCTAAATTACATGACTTGGCGAAATAAGAAAATAAATTCAGATTGTTTTGAGGCTTAAAGGGAAAGTGAAGAGTGCCTTGATGCTTCAAGAGAAATTGAAGCTTTTCTGTATTTGAGAAAAAAACATTGCAACGGCCTTCATACGGTCTGCAGGATAACAAAAATCAAGATTTATTTCTACTTGGTTCACGAAAACTGCGGAAATTAAATATTAAAGTACCCCCGACGCGCCCCTCCTTCCCAGAGCGTGACGTCATACTAGAAGTTTTCGGAGTCTCTGTTCTCGCGCATTTTCAGCAGCTGTCAAAGCTATGCACGCGCACTTATACTATTTTCAAAAAGGACAGAAACAGACGTCAGGAGTAGTGTCAGTGCGGAAAAATATACCTGGCAAGCTTGCAATTGCACGCGCTGCCCACACCGACCGACAGGGGCTTGGCGGCCCAAAGATCCTAGTATGACGTCTTTACTGGTCGGTGGTTTCTCGCGTTTTCTCGCGTTTAGTTACATCTTCGGGGAAAACGAACGTGATATTCAGATTCACGGACTAGAAATACGAAAGAATTCCCTCTAACTCTTTTTTTTTCCAAGAAGTGTTTCAGCTTTTAAAAGCCTTCTAGAAGACCTATAGTCGGTGACCGGTCAAGAACGAAGTGGAAGCTCCTCCCACCCCTTTCCACTTCAGCGGAGCCAACGGTGGAGAGGAGGTCACCTCCTCTCCTGCGTTCGCTCTACTAAAGCGGTAAGAGGTGGAGGAGCTTCCACTTCGTTCTTGGCCTGTCACCTACTATAGTGTTCTGTTTGTTTCTATAACCGTGTTATGCCGGCATAAACGAGCTCCGTATTTGTGAATTTGCATTGTTCAGCATCTCCCCGAGGGCGTTGTTGGAGAACAAGGTGATCAGATTACCCGGGTTGTTTTAGTTGCATCTGAAGCTTGAATTACCACGCAGAGAAGCCAACACGATTTAATCACGATTTAATCTCTGCTACCAAAGAAAGTCGTACATTGACTGCCCCCCCCCCCACAACACACACAAACACACACACAGATAAACAAAAAAACGGCGAAGCGGCGCGAGCGGTACAAACTTCAAAAAACTTGTACAAGAATTCTAAAGTGCCTCTTCACAAGATACAAACAACCACAGAGGGTACGACCTGCGGCTAAACTTCGGTGACGCTAGTTATAAGGCGGAATTCCGTGTATTCAGTAAATACCGAACAAATTTAAAATTGTCCTTCCAAGTTAATTTCATGAAATTTGGGGCAAACCGGAAATCACCCAAAATGAAGCTATATTTGAATAAGAAAAAAAAATTCCAATGTTCAAGGAAGGAAAGCTTCTATCCACGACTATATTTTGTATTGACCGGCAAGAGAGTTCACACTTGATTGTATTCGACACTGCAATGTTGCTTCCGAAACGCGTCCTTTAATTCGCTTCATTTTCTTATTACGTGCTGGACCGTTTTCTTTGTATTCACGTCACCCGCATGATCTTTGGAGGCTGGGAAATTCCATGCACATGTCTTGATTTTTTAAACGTAAGTGGCGATTAACACCGATTTTTCGTCCGACATGATATTTTACACCGATAAACACTGAATCCACTGTAAAACGAAACGCCCGAAAAAAATGCATACCCGAGTTTCAAAAATAATAAACTACGTAAGCCAGGAACCCTAGCTACATGTAGATCTCCGTGCTATGAACCCATCAATGTAGACCCCGAACCCGTTTTTATCAAAATCGATAAAAGCTGATAAACACGCAGGATCGGAGCTGTCCTAAAGTGAGAAAACCGAAGCTTTAAGAAAGATAAAAATCACCCATTTGTGTAAATGTTTCTTTCCTTAAATAAGCATGCACCAATATGCGAGGTGTGGTCAAACAGTTCAGGGACTGATTTCGTAGCGTCGAAAAAGATGACAGCACAGTTAGGCACGAGTTGAAGCCGAAGGAAGGGACCTTCCTGTGTCTTTATACCAAGGGGCGTCGCTCTGTGAACATTTAGAGCTGCGCTACAGGAGTTTGTTTGACCACATGCACGAGCATAATGGCAATCTCACCATATACTGCAAACCAAAGTGAGTGCGATCATTCAATTTAACGTCAAACTCGGCAAATCAAAAACAGACAACTCTGGAATGATGTAGAAGGCTTATATCAAAACGCAGTGAGGTGTGCGATGTGTTTTGAGTGGCCCTGGTGTCTCAAGAAAAGCTGGATGTCATTGAAGTAAAGGAGAGGGTGGAATAAGGTCGCCCAACCACTCTTCGTCTTTCAGCATTGTTCTGCCGTACCTAAAGCGTGCGGGCCACATTGAAACGCTTCGAAAAATTCACAGTCTTTTTATACAACCCTGCTGAATCATCTCGAAGGCCTCTGTTTTGTATATTTGTCGAGTTTGACGTAGAATTGATGTTCGCTTTCACTCTGGTTTGCAGTCTATGGTGAAATCGACATTCTCCCATGCACGTCGTCTCAAAAACTCGTGTAGCGCAGCTCCAAATAGTCACAGAGCGACGCCTTCGGTATGACGAGACGCGAAGGTCTCTTCCTTCAACTGCTGCGCAGAACTGCGCGCGCATATTAGCATAACGCTAGAATATCAGTCACGGAACTTTTTTATAACACCTCGCAGATGCTCCTTTTATTCGGGTACCGCACCACATGTATCTCCTTATGTTATCGGTGCCGGCACATTATCCATGTATTTAAGTCAGGGCATGTTCCCTTGAGATTGGGGAATCTGACACTCGTGCCCTATTTTGTTCAACGCAAGCTTTGGCATAAGCCTTTTCTTTGTCACACACAGAAAATGAGCACTTAAAACACCGAAATTGTGGAAAGACTATACACTAAACGAAAATATACCCAGATGGGCGTAACCGTTTGTCCCTTCAGCGCATTCCCATATAAGGTTTTACTCTGCCGTATGGGGAGTTCAGAGTAATTGACCATGCAGGCCAGAGTTTTTTGGGGGTGTGCAGGGGGTATGCACAGGACTCCCAGCAGTATGGGAGTCTGTTCATGGATCACTGGAGTATTTATTTACTTCCATCAGAGTGTTCCTAGTGATCTATGGGAGTATTCTTTCACATCCTTATGGGAGTTTTTACGTGGACCCACGGGAATATTCATCCACCTGGGAGTTCTTACGTGACCCACGGAAGTATTCTTCACATCCATATGGGAGTTTTTATGTGCATTTATGGGACGGTCTTTTCACATCCATATGGGAGGGTTTTACGTGCAATATGGAACTATTCTTTCACATCCATATGGGAGTTTACGTGCATTTATGGGACTATTCTTTCACATCCAGATGGGAGTTTTTGTATGCATTAATGCGACTATTCGTGATCCATATGGGAGGTTTTATGCATTTATGGGACTATCTTTTCACATCCATATGGAGGCTTTACGTGCAGATATGGAAACTATTCTTTCACATCCATATGGGAGTTTTACGTGCATTTATGGGACTATCCTTTCTACATCCAGATGGGAGTTTTTACGTGCATTAATGGGAATTATTCCTTTCGCATCCATATGGAGAGTTTTTACGTATTTATGGGACTATTTTCTACATCCATATGGGAGTTTTTTCAAAATATGGGACTATTTTTCTCATCAATCTAGAGCTACGTTGACCTACCAGAGTATTCTTTCACATCCATTTGGGAAAGGCTACCTGGACCCACGGGAAGTCTTCCTTCACATCCTTCTGGGAGTTATGTACCAATTCACCTTTGCATCCACTCTAGAGTTTCTCCTACCTTTAAGGGGCTCCTTCAAAACCAGGAAGTGTGAAAAGGAAAGGTATAAGCAGTGGTAGCATCATGCACAAAATAATGTGATTTCACACACTATGTACATTTTCTTTTTTTTGCACACGTCGTATAAGAGCCCTTTGCCTGGTGCAAACTGTTTATAAAAGGCTCGTCAGGATTCAGCCGCTGAAATGGCTTCAGAGTAAACACCTTAAAATGTTCAGAACAATTTAAGGCATACGCAGAGCCGAGATCGTGAACTGATCTGCCGATTTTTTGGAGGAATTATCTGAAGGCCATTGGTGAAATGCCCGACTGACAAGGGCATTTATTACAGTGTAGGGTACGCTTAGCTAACTGTGGTACACAAGCCACGATCGCTCTGTAGAAATTTATCAATTCCAGTGCCTTCGCCCATGGCTTCATGTAGCAGTCACAAAACCAAGCTCAATGAAGTCAGTATCTTATGTTCTTCTTGCATACTGGATGTAAAATCCAGTATAAGGCAGCGGTGATGCTACACCTAGTCAAGAGCCATACCATAAGTTCGTCTCTTTAATCAGTCCTAAAATGTTGAAATAAATCGTCTCAAGCTTATGAATTCGCAAAGGCATACACATGAGAGTCACAGATTTTCACCTGGGGCCATATTTGCGTTGGAATACCCTGACTGCTCCTTCTTATACCGTCGCAGCTAAGTCATATTCGTGGTGCGGCAGATGGAATACGCTTCCTGCAATCAGTCACGCTGTTGGCCATTTTTCCTTCCGCGTAGCGTTGAAGCGGCCCGAATCAAAAAGTTGTTGTCGGCAAGCTGTACGGTTAAAAAATGTTCTGACCGGTGCATATGAACAGATGTTTCCGATGCGTCATCGTATGAATCTCGTAGGCCTGGTGTGGGAGTGGACTTCGTCGCGAAAGTTGAATTGTACACTTTCGTACCAGTCAAATACTACATTACTGATATTGAGATCATGGTAAAAGGGGCAGAAATGGTTTTGCAGTGACACTCGCCATCTAGGGGCTGTAAGCTCATTTCACTGTCTCAATGTCGACCACGTTCTGGCCACACTTACGGGAGACACCAATTGGTTGCTTAAAAAGACACGAAAACATTATATTCCAAACTGTATCAGAAGATCTCCTGATATGCATCGTGCTTGCGACGCCCGTTCCTCCTTCAGTCAGCCATGTGAAGTGCCGGCGCGGCTGTGAGCTCCGGCACTGGATGGCATCGTTCAATGCGCTACAAGCGGCCATTCGAGCTGTCCCGCCCGCTCCCCAGGAGTTGAACAGCACGGAGACAGTGAAATCGCAAGTACACATACCGTTGTTGCGCATGGGCTTCTGCAAGCAGCGGAGCCGGCTTTTGTGCGTGGTGATGCGGACGACATCTGGTTTATTTTAAACGGTCGTTCTCGGCGTCTTTTTCGAGCAATAAATTAAGTGCCCCATGGCGAGGGCAGAACATGGTGACATTTGTGACAATAAAATTAATGCCACACTGTTGCTGCAACCATAAAAAGAGAAAAGAACAAAGTACAATCTCCTTATTTTCTACCAGTTCACACAAACATGCCTATAACTGTCTACGCACTTTTGTTTTCAGTTTCATCTCTTCTATCATTTACAGGTCTCAGTAACTTAGAGTGAGTGACAACTTAAAAATGTCATCAAGACAAAAAGTTCAAAGCCTTGAAAAATTGAGGTATTGCACCTTCTGAAAAGTCACAACAAACAACAAAACGACCCATGGCAAAAATTGCAGGATACCTGTATTGCTGCATGTAAGCTTAAGAAACTGAAATTAATACGCCGCATTTAGCAATTCACTTCAAGAAACTACAGGGTGTTAATATAAGAAGGTTAGGTGGTAGTTCCGTCGGTTATTTGTTTTCAAGTCATTTTTATGAGGTAGTGAAACGTGTCCACACAACGGACGACCTTACTTTTCTGAGATACTTGTATTTGCGAGAAAACGTATCCGAGAGAAGGCTGAAAAAACATTTTCCCACTGCGCGATGACGCAACTTTTGAAGGTTGATGAAGAAGAGTAAGCTACACAGTCAAATTTTTAAGGTTTAATGCACGCTACTTACTGCAATAGAACTAGGTGTTAACTTACATTACCATATA
>JAZHYW010006233.1:0-27026 GCA_037355805.1 Ixodes ricinus
TTCTCGGTGTCGTCGACATTCAGAACATTCAGAACACGTCATGAATCTACCGTCAGCAGGCGTTGGTTTGTGACATGAGATGCACTCGTTGGAATCACCCATTGCTACGCGAGTTAGTGTGGGCGACGCTGGAGCAGAGTTACCTCGATATGAGCGGGAACTCGGAACTGTCGGTGGTGACAACGAAGGTCGTGAGCAAAACACTGCCGAAGCCAGCAGCGTAACGGCGAGGAGGCGTGTCACTGACCAGGAGAGACCAGCGACGAGCAGCGTAGTGGCAAATAATAGTACATAACCATAATCAATGCACCAACGCCTCTTCCCAACATAAAAAAGCACTATATTTACTACGTAAAATATGGTCTCTCAGTTCATGCATCTGCGGGCAGGTAGGAAATCTTGCCCAAATTTATTCACAGCGCATGATGAGCGCAACAAACTCGCACAAAATTTACTGGAAAATATCGGCGGTGACTTAAGTTTCCCTGAAATTCTGTAACCGGTCGTTTGCAGGATCGAATCATCTACTCGAGCGGTGTGCGCAGTTCTGCAAACACGTCGCTGTGCAAACGCAGCCCAACAACACGTAGCATAAACACGGCAGATTTAGGACAACAATCCGGAGTCCATTGTTCAATTAAAACGACGGAATTTTGTTGAAAACGCCCCGCAGCTTTTTACTCATAGTATGGCGTCGGGAATCTTTCACAATTTGAAACGACATGAAAACTTACTTTTAAAAACGCTCGCTGCCACAGCTCGCTGCGTCCTCACAGACCAGCTAAACCGGATCAGCTGACGACGACAGGACTGAGCCCATTGAACCTCAACCCCACAACAACCAATTTGCGCTCCGTGTTTGTGTGGGTTTCTAATTCCAATCCCCGCACTACACACCCCGAACGTTTCAGTTCTTCAGCGATCTCGTTCTGTTTGGTGCAACACCTCGATGACGACAAAGTCAACGCAGCGCTGGCGTGAACGTTGGCTTGTGGTTGCGCACTCGTGGACCCTGCGACTCCCTTCGCTTTCAAAGCACACACGACGATTACGAATGATTCTTTCTGTCTTCCGGGAAATCACAGGGGCATTTCTCAGGTCACGTCTTCACTACATGTGCTCGCAAACCGCGGAGCACATGCCCGCGGAGCGAGCTTTCGCGTCCCGTCAAACCAAAATAATACCGGCCCCATGTTAAACCTGCGTTGTTGCCAGATTTTCTCCGACAAAACAAAAACAACGAAAACAAGCCGGCTCTAGCTTCCAGCGTACATCGGCGCCACCTTCCCCCCCCCTCCCGATCCGCGGCGTTCGACAAGGTGCACCGGAAGTCGGCACGCTGCGTACTCCGCAGCCAAGTCAATCCTAAGAAAATGTAAGAGTGATGTGGCAGGGCGTACTTCTCCTCCGCTAGGGTCGAAAGAGCGGGAGTTTCAAATGTGGAGCGGTTGTGACTCGACTAAATTACGTCCTTTGGCGTAAATATTGCTAAAAAATGCTTGTTTTCGTGGAAGATTTGTTTTGTCACATGCTTGTCCCAATTAGGCTGTTTAAAAACACTTTTTTTTTTGCAGTTCCCCTTAAAGTCACCGGTCTGGGATTTTCTTTCGATTTGCTGAAGGGTAATTTTTGAAGGTAATGAAAGAATAGTGTTGTAGTTGGCCGAACATACCCGTTTTTCGTTGCAGGTTCTCACTTGAATTTGGTGTCGTTTGGTTAACTGTTTTCGTGTAACCTTGAGGTAATATTTGTATTTCAAAGCGTTTAAAGTAAAGTACTAAACGAAAAAAAAAACTTAGATGTGAAGAGCCAAATCAATTTGCTTTAATTATTTGTACTTTATATCTCAGAAGACTTACATGCTTCTTCCGCTATAACGTCTGCAGGTTCCCCGGCTGCAAAAACAAACAAAAACAAATGACAGGCACAATGTATGAATAAAATGTTACGATATTTAATTTTACACTCATCTCGACCGTACCATATTTTTAATTTTTCTTTATTCTTGCTAAATCGTGAGGTAGTGAAACTGGCTATAAGTAAGGTGCTTGATGAATATTGGTGGTCTCAAGCAACAACAATGATATAAAATATATGTAATTTTGATGTTCTACTATTTTTAAAGAACAAACGAACGAAGTTAGGGGCTTTTCTTGCTGCTTCAAATTTACGGGAAGTTCAGGCTCTAATTCTCACCTGAAATGACGCCGACGGCGGCTATCCCATTGGTTCCTTTTCCTCTGGTCAGTGCGATTATAATCTGGGACTGCTGGGAAGGCTTCAGCTTCAGCTGTGTTGCCTGCCAGGCCTCGGCCGCTGGAAGTTGAACTGCCTGGAGCGTGGAAGGAACTCCACTCTCATCCTTGTACTCGACCTGCCTCAGCTCCATGGACACAATGTCTGCGTAGTCCCAAATATAGACAGTATCAAGAATGTGAAGTTGGAACACTTTTTTTCTTCACCATACGCGCGGAAGTTGCACGGGAAAAGTACTAAACTCAATTTAGGCTGTGCATTGTGGGAATTCCTGAAATTATTACTGCGGTGTCGGCAAGTTTCAGACACAACCATATGACTTTCTGGAATTTCCGCAAGGTGTGCCTTTTTTCGCTTGTCCTAACTTAATCATGGTTTATTTTGTATTAAACCAACATTTCTTTCTTTTTAATTCCGAAAGCCGAACATTTTAATTTGGGAGCCATTGCTCCGAGTTGCTAGACACTACAAAGCATTATCACGATGTTGAAGCGTTGGAGATGCGTAAAAAAAAAGGGGGGGGGGGGGTTGCCCCTTGGCTATTTCGAAAAAACCGCGAGACTGGGACAAAAAGGGACGGACAAACACAAAGTCTCAAACACAGCTGAATTTTATTTGACAACGAAAGGTGCTTTATAGGCGTCAAATCCTACACAATTCAAAAAAAGACAAAGGAAAGAAAGTAGAAACCTACACAAAACAAAGAGATGAAAGAAGAGGAGAATTGGGAAACCCATGCCACAAGCAGTACAACAACAAAACAAGCATTACAATAGAACAGAGTAGTAGCGGTATGGGATTGTACCTTACTGGAGAGTTTTAGTACTGCGGATAGAAGCAAACGCAAGCGGTGTGCGTTTGCGTTAGAGTTGCAAGTCCCGCGTTGTGCGTGCGCCTCATCGCCATGCGGTATCCGAGACCGCAATTTCGGGCTCCGCGCACGCGCAGTGAGGAACACGAAATGCTAACGCAAACACACAGCACTTGCGTTCGCTCGTATACGCAATACTAAAACTCACTACTGTTTCACCGGCTTCCAACGCCAACGAAACGTGCTGCAGTTATCAGACGTGCAAGCAAGTAGGCGTTCTTTAGAACTGGAAAGGCTGAGACTGGAAGAAACGACGGAGCGTAAAAATGGAAGTAACAATATGTTATAAAAAATTAATAATTTAATTTTTTTAAAATCTTTTGGGCATTTGGTTTGGAAGAATATTGGCGACGACTTACGTCTTGCTGATTGTCAAAAGTCGCGACTTTGATAGAAAAATATACTTTAACCACAATTAATGTAATTATACATAAATTTCTCACAATAGCTAGAATGTTTTCATTGACTTTAGACTATTTTTATTTTATTACCTGGTAATTAAAAATGCTGCAATCGGCACCAGTGGTGATAATTAGCACACTTGTGGTTGTCATATTTTTCGCGCGTTTGAAATTAGATCATAAGCAACGCTTGAAAAATTATGTATTACAATAGCTGAATTTTAATATTATTATTAATACCAATCGTGGCAATGTATGCCCCCAATTAACGCCAAGATCACGAAAATACGCCATTTGACCATATTAGTCTACCCAGAAAGGTTTAATTTTGTTTTCTTTTTAGCATATGAAAACCTCTGACATCGTTATCAAGATAGACAAACAGTCAAACACTGGATGTAATATAAAGCCCTATGTGTCACGCGTTGCTATAAAAACACACACACACACACACTTCAGCTGTCTGACTCGGATTCCGTCTTTGGGTGGTTGCAGCGAGAACGGCGTTTATTAATTTATACGTTTTGAGGACATTTGTAAAAATTGGAGTTCTCTTATTCCTGTGCTGGGAATAATGTTAAACATATTAATCATCTAAAGACCCCAAAGCCCATTAAAAGGCCCGCAGTTCATTATTTCCCATGACATTTATCTGAGCGAGAAAAGGCAGCGAGAACGCACAAATATCAGCACAGATTTTTTTCAACAACTACAAATATCAGCCTAGATCGGACATGTATGTCACAAAATAAAGTTTCCGCGAACAACTTCTCTAACTAAATAATTACGATGTGAGACACATCTTGAGGTATGAAAGAATCCGAAATTAAGACCTATACCGAGAAATTAAATCCAAAATAGAGGTTAGTTTCGGTTTCGCTCCAGAATTAAAACGCGCATCCTTGCGTAAATATTACGCTAAACACCGTTCTTCTTTTCAGGGTTAAGAGGTGACCTGCGCCCATAACACCCTAGCTTCCTCGTATTACCAGACATAATTTGTGCCGCTCAGTAAAGCCAGCACACTAGACGAGGCTCAACAGCGGCACGCATCTCCGACCCTCACTATAACCACCATTTTGGAAAATGAGTGGCGCCACCTATAGTTAGTTGGAGTCGCGAATATGGCGGAGGCCATTTTTCTGGTACAGAAAAAAATATTAAAACAGACAATATTTTATAATATACCGTCAATTTTGTCCAAATCTATTAACGTTTTCTTTACGCCACTTCAAATCAAGGTCGTTTGAACACGAGACGCACTGACCTGGTCCGCTTCGGAAGTACGTCAGCCGAAGGGTGTCTCCCTTGTCGCCTACTTGGAACACGGGGCTCACCAAGTCTGCCTTTTCAGCCCCGGCAGGCGGCGTCCAGCCACTCGGCCGACCGGTGGGAACGGTTAAGTCTACGTAGGCGAACCTCCTCCAAGACTTGGACTCGTCTGTACATAAAAAAATCAAGAAACTTGGTCATATCTGATGTACTCGCTGACAAATAGAATACTGTATGTTTCCAATGAGCTGCACACATGCTGTCTGTGTGCGTGACGTCAAGTGATGTCATGAGGTGAGGTGACAGTGACGTCCCCCAACTTCGCGTCAAGTTCGTTTGTCGTGTGACGTCCACGGTGTCACGTGACGTCCTAATAACACGTGGTGTCATAATGTTGCATTGCGTTACGGTGTGCCGTGAAGTCAGCGCGTCAAGACATTGACATTGACGCGTCACATTGACATTCAGGTTACACGAGCAATAGAGCCCATATGGGGCTCTATTGCTTATGCGACTGTTAGCTCTATGTGTGAATCGGTGTCACGCTCGGGCGTGAATTGTCACTTTGCTCATAACTATCGAGCCTTATGCATATTCTATGCTAAATAAATGCTAGAGTTGAGGCTTGGGCGAGTTGGTACATACTTCGGAATTAAAAACAGCGCGAAAAGACGAGAACCAGACAAAGAGTAACACGGACGCAGCGCTGACTTACAACTAAGTTTATTGACCGCAAAATCGCAATATACACTTGCGTTGTCAACGCAAGCATATATTGCGATTTTGCGGTCAATAAACTTGTAAGTCAGCGCTGCGTCCGTGTACTTCTTGGTCCGGTTCTCGTCTTTTTCGCGCTGTTTTTAATTCCGGAATATGTAAATGCAGCAGAACTTATATAAATGCAGCAGGTTATACCTGACAAAATCATGAAACTTAGAATACGTTTCTAGGTCGGCAAACCTTGGGGCAATCGTTCAGGTACAGAGAATTCTGCCGCGACTTAACACAAGGATGCCATTGGTTGTCGTTATGGTCACGGGTTCCCTTATGTCAGTCAATGGGAATGAGGCACAACCTGCGAGGGAGCCTCGCTGTGGCGGGGAAACTACTGCAATGGCCACCCAAGTCCGAAACGCAACAAGTTTGCCAATTCGCTCAAGTTGGCGGACGGTGTCTTTCCCCCTAAACCTGGTGGTGTTTTGTGTGACGCTTTTTTGCAGCGCTGGAAAGTGCCTAGTCCTCGGCTTTAACGTAATCTACGTTAAGAAGGTTTGTGATTGTTCAAATCCTTTTTTTTTTCAAACTGGGTATGGGGAGGGCAAGAGTCTTCTAGAGCGTGATTGTGAAAAAAGAACGAGCATGAAGTGTGCGCAGTAACCTCTTATTTTTAAATCATTACTTTGTCTGTAACCAATTTTTCTTGTTCTTTCTAGTTACATCTCCTGCAGGCCACTGAAATAGACAAACCGCTTGCCCCGTAAAAAATCATATACCCGGGCATACCGCGGGTTTGCCCAGGTTTATACTGAACATTCTGAGTGTGCGTGATTAATAAGGCTCCCAAAAGCTTGTGTACAGCTCAAAGCCACGTTAAAATAAACTAAGCATCACAAAAAGCCAGAACTGCACTTGAAGGCGACCTTATAAGTGGACATCAGGTACTTAGCTTTCAAAGTCCCCAAAGGAATTAGAAGAAAATGTCAGAGCCTATAGAATCATAGTTTTAATACGTGGCCTCTGGTGTGCCATCGAAGAGAGATAATTTTAAAATAATTACTTACATGAAAACGTTACTGTTTATTTTTAATAAACGCAAAACGCATTTCGCGGAATAAACACCATAGAACTTGAAAACGACGATTAGCGTCCGCAGGAAATAAAATAAATTAATTGAAACGTTCCTAAACGCAATTCCGGCAAAGTTATGATCATAGCAATAACGTCATATCATCGCTGTTGACCTTTACGTAGACTCATCCAGAAAGTAAGAGCTCTTAGGGCACAAATCATGCAAGATCGTTCACCTCACGCGTTTTGTATGTGCAGTTCTGTCATCTCATTAATTAATCACACCATTCATTTTGCGAGACTATGTATTTTTTGCATTGTTTCTCCTTTGAAATATTATTTATAGCTCGACAAAACGATCCGCCGAATCCGAAGTCTGCTTTGTGGTAATATTTTTAATGCGACAAATCTTACACCCTGCAAGTCCGTGAGAAATTCATCAACAAAATTTGCGAAATTTACAAACTTAACACAATGAGCACACGAATTGAGCAGAAATGGGCTCGAACTTCCGATATTTAATGAAGGGCAACTGAGCGTCCATGATGCCCCACAGAGAAGTAGGCCGTCGCTGGCCATAATCGATTTTACGGAACAACTGAATGAAGCAAATCTGTAGAACCGACGATCTATTTCTTGCGTCATAACACATGTCTCTAAGGTTTCGAGATCATTACTTTACAATATTTGTACAGAACATTTGAGTACCATAAATAGTTTTCACGACAGATGCCAAAAGTGTTGGCTCGAGACGCAGATGGCAGGCTTCTGTGGGGAGGACATAAAAAAAGTATAACACTATAGAGAATAGGATTGCTTATTTAACCAAAGGAAGAGGTCAACCTGAATTTATATGAAAGCCTCAGCGCCTGAGGGGACTACATAAAAAAATAAAATCATGTGTCTAAAATTCCACGAACATAGCTCCTTTAAAAAATCGGCCAATCAGCTCGCGATATGGAGTGCGCACGTGCTCTGTGGCGCGCGCACGTGCTCTACGGCGTGCGCTGGTTCGCCGATTGTATAAAGGAGCTTAGTGAGATCTTTAAAACGCCGTCTGACTGGGGTATAATTTAAACAGAGAACACAATTTCTGGACGTGCTTTGCATTTTCAAAATAAGAACTACTGATATAGCTCTTCTCAGTGTGCTTTTAGTTCTGAACCGAGAACTGGAAACTGGCGTACTCACCTCCTGAGGCTTCCGGCGATGGGTTATGGGGCGGCGGAATTTTCGGGGGCAGCTTCGGCATTGCGACCCGCCCCGTACCCACCAGCCACTGCACGCCTCTACGCGTGAAGTTGTTGACGTAGCCGCAAAAGTCTTCTTCGAAGTCGCACTCAAAGAGCGGTCTGCAGGGCTCGGGGTCGAGTTGCACGTCATCGATTCCAAAACTGGACAGAGGGTAGCCTTCGCCTGCACCCACGTTTACCCGAAACACCACCTGGTGCAAACAGTGCAAACAAATGAGAGTCAGCTGTACAGTCCTATATAGGAAACGTACATATGGCGAATCTTTCTTGATTCATGCTGTTTTACAGGGCACAATAAATAAGTATGTGTTCATACCGTGACGTAGTTTTACAGAAAACAATTGCGTCCGAAATGTTGGTTTCAGATATCTGACAATGTGATGCTTCCGTTCTGAGACGTGGCATTCGGTAAGGTGTGCAAATCAGTCTCAATCAATACTGCTGAAACGATTAATCAGAAGCGCAGAAGGATACGCGAGTAGGTATGCCTTGGTTTTGGTCGCGGAGGTGCGTAACTTAGTTAACTTTAATCTTGCTAATAAGCTTAAGTTATTTTCACTCTTTAACACAAACGTTATGATATATGTATAGCTGTCTTCCATAAGATGAGCATAAAATTACCAAAGAGCGCTACGAGATACGGTCCCCTGGCCGCTAAATTTGGGCGCGAGAGAAATCACTAGCCAAAGGAAACGCACTCCCGTGCTCCGAGATGTTAACAATAAAAAACAAAACAAAACAAAAAACACACAGGGAAGTTTTTAAAGGTGCGGTGCAACAATATACAGTTATGATGCTTTTTTTACTTTACACGACCTTACTTACGGGACCTAAGTATACTCACACGCAACGCCACTGACCATGAAACTGCTTAGTTGGGATGTAATTTAAGGATAAGAGCGAGCGTTTTCTTTAAATCTCTCCTTCGCAAAGCATGATTAGGTGCCGCGGAGGTCGCAGCTAGTGTTGGCCACGGTGGAGGAAGAAGGAAGTGTTTGAATAAGGTCAGAAAAGGGGTTGAAATTTTACTTGGGCCTATCTTCCGGGCTGGGGCTCCACTCGCAAGAACGGTCATGCGCCTCGCGGCTTTGAAACGTGTGCGCGAATAAGTACGGTTCCTTGAGCTCCTGTCATGCTGCGCCATCTCGCGGTGTTTGTAAGAAATGGGAGCGAACCTTCGACACATTTGCTCCGTGGCGAGACAAGGCGAGATGACGCCGTTCAGACGCCTCTCTCGTCTTCCATCGTGGTGTTGGCATAGTCCCCGCGAGTGACGATACGTGAATGCGGCTCATAGATTAGACCTGGGTATTACGTGAACACTCGTTTTGGGCTCATGATAATCAATAACTAGACAAGCGTTACGGTCGTGGCTCGTGTACAATCGCATCAACGACGAAAATTGCCGAACAGCATCAATGTCTGGAACTCAGCGCGTGGCTATGATTTAACATGGGCGGCATATAACTGACTGCAGATCACGTGGCCGCTTGTTCCGACATGCGAGTTAAAGAAATAAACGCTGGTCGTTTTTTAATATTTTTTCCCGCGACTGCTTTTGCGTGGGGAGAAAATCTAACGCGTGTTTCACTTGTTCTAAACGTCAGGAATTCATTCTTTCTTAGCGGTACTGGCACAAAGTACAAAAAAAATGTTGCACCGCCACTTTAACACGCTGCGCTTTCTGTACCTTGACCACAATTAATGTGGTTGTTGTTGTTTTTCTACAAGGTACAATTAATGTGTTTTTTTAATTAGACGTTCTTGTTTCGTCTCAACGCGCCGCGTTTTCAGCCCAAACAAATCACTGGTAGCTATGGCGCATCAGGTAAAGGAATGTCCCAGAGACGTAAAAAATGATTTTAATCCGCTAGTTTTGCTAACAAAACTACAATCTGAGTCATGAAAAAATAAGCAACATAACACGTTTTAGACACGGGGATGTTTATAAAATCCTTTTTATAACCACAACACAAAATAATACGGCACATGACCCACTTTGCACTAAACCCGTGGTCACACTGTTCATAGATCATACAAAAGACAGTCAAGAGTCATCGCATTATCCGTGGTTCGAATGCCGCGTGCCAAGTTTTCTCCTGGAACTCTTTGACACGCGGCATTCGAAGCACGGATCTCGCGGTGACTCGCGTTCCAATCTCCATGCAGACGGTCTTTTGTATGATGTATAAGCAGTGTGACACCGACTTAACAGAACATTACTGCTGAGAAGGGTGAAGAAAAAAGTGAACATTAAATTAGATCGGTCCAAACTCTTTTCTTTCATTTCTATGACTGGAGGGCTAAAAAGGAATCAGAGGGAAAAAATATATGTGCTCTCTACACTCAAACCAGAACTAAACAATAAACGAAACAATCAAATTTGCACCGAGACGCGAAACACAACTCACCAGCTGGAAATGTACTACGCATTCAGCAAACACCCAGTAGATACACGAGGTCATAGTGCTGAATTTTCAGCATCACCTAAAGAAGCAAACGAGAAGACCGGATTGGAGATAAATGCTGCGTCAGGGTCCTGCTGAGACTTGCCTTTAATCAGAAAGGACACGAGCCTCAGCAGAACGCTGACGCGGCACCTGTGTACCAGTCTCGCGTTTTCCTTTTTAGGCGACGTAAAAAATTCAGCACTACGGCCTTGCTATCTAAGTGCTCTTGACTCAGCCCAACACTCGGCACAAATTCGTCATACGATGGGTCCCTGCCCACTGTGGCATACCCGGTAATGAGAAAGCCCACAGACTAGTGTGCGCACACCTCCTCTCCGCGCTAACCAAGGGACCCTCCTATTCCTCGTCTCTAGTCAATCCCTCCCAGGAAATCGCCGACCCTTGGCACGACTTGCGCTCTACCAAACCCCAGCGCACCGCCTACCTCTCCATGGCCGCCAACCCGCTATCCATCGCTAAGATTCGCTCGCAACATTTCTCTCGTAGGGAACCCGTCCTGATTCGGCAAATTCAGACAGGAACCCTACTGAAACAGCATCTCTTACAACGGTTTTGCGGGAACAACGGGGCGGGATCTTCCACAGCCTCTGGCATCTGCAAGAACTGCAACTCTAAGGCAGACCTGGTTCATCTCATGCGGCCTTGCTCTTTGTATGTTGTTCCACGACGACGGTCTTTGGACCTCATCACAGACGCCCCAGTACCCGTATCCCTGAATGCCTGGGGATGCCCAAACACCACCATATCCCCACGCATACTTTGGAGCTTTGGGAGGCATTACTCAACTTCATAAGGGACCCGACTCCGCCTCCGGTGGGAATCGGCTCCTTCCGGCTACAGCCAAGAGGACACGGCCTCCCCCTCCCTCGTTGGTGAAGGCCCTGAAGCTATGAAGTGTCGCCCTCTTCCTCTCCTCTTATTTGGTCCCCGCTCCATAATCCCTTAACCATCTTCTAAGTTACCTCCGCAGCGCGCTCCACGTAATATAAGATAAATAAACGTGTTTTTAATGAATTAATCAACACAGCAGGGAATCATTTTAAATTTCCCTCTATTCGGGCGCTGACGGTCACAAAGTTCTGCACACTTTTTGCTTTCCCACATGAGTCAATTTTATAAAAATAATAATGGCCTCAATTGTAATCCTTAAACTTTAAAGAAAAAAATGGACAAGCTTTTTGCGTTTCTTGTTATATTCAGCAGTACCTTAAATTCCTCCAGGTGAGCGATGGGTACAAGAGCCAGCATCCAATCATTCTTTGGGTACGGCGGTTGCTTCCACACGACGACACGCTGGCCGCCTCCCGCCGAATCCAGTTCTACGACGATCTTTCCGAGGCTCAGGTTGTCCCTTCGGTACCAGAACCTCAGGCAATAGGGCTCGGGACGCCCTTGAAACCATGGGCTCGTCACCGTAGAGTCATTGGTTGCGCGGCCTCTTTGCAACTCCAGGAAAGAGTCTAAGAACAAAGAGGACGCAACTATTAGTACCGAATGTTTTAACTACCGGCAGATTAAGAAAGGCGGGAGGAGTCCATAGCGTTTTATTCCCGCTCCACAACTAGTGAGACTTTAGCATTAGCCGGTAAGCACGCTGAATAACAAATCCCAAGGCTAGAACCGCGAATCTAGTGAGTCACAGTTCGGGTCTTTTTTTTTTAACTGTAAATATTATTTATAGAGCTTAAATAAACACGAAGAATGATGTGACCCGCTCATTTGGACGTCGGTCAACAGCCAATGAGTCTTGATTTCATGTAATTTATTTTCCCGTCGCGAAGGCATCGGGCAAATGATTACATGAGGGGAAAGGGATTGCACGAGAAGCAAATTGCTCGCAAGCGCAAAGTGATCGTGGAAATCCAGTTCCACACATACTTTCGGTGTCGCATAGGGAAAGAAACGTCTGTTTAGTTGAGGTGAGGATCAATGTATACCGAGTAGTGTCTTCTACTATAGTCACTGACAAAATGAGAACGGCTCGGCGTGTCTTTCGAACGTCCGGCCTTCATCACTCGGATAAATCTGGAGGTTCTGCTCTTCAGCGAAGCACTTTTAACAGCCAATCGTTGCAATCGACGGAGGTCGCTTAGTGAATGACGGGGCTGGTAATATGGTTAAACATAAAAATATTGTCTGCGCTGTAAGCGAGCAGCGGCGGAACGTGGACGGTTAGATCATTATTGCGCTCCGCCACTGCTACCTTTGCGCCTGCTTCACGAGTGGTAACTTTGGCGCGCCCCCAAGTTTCCTGCGAGCTTCAAGTCGCTCTAAAAAGAGTTGATTCAGTGGTTTTCGATAGTGCTCTCTAAGTTTCTAGTGTAAACCATCTGTCTATTTGCACTAACTAAAAAGTTAATTAACGATTTTTAATTCATTAGCCGACTTATCGCAAAGATTAGCCACACACATAATGTCCCCCTGGCCGTATTACTCACCTGCACAAACCGTATTAGTGCATCTTTTACAGATATTTTTGTAATAGATCTGTTTCGAATAAGAAATATCACCCGGTATATATATCTTTTTCAGATTGTTTAGCACGGTATATTACAAAATCGAAATACCTCAAGAGAGGAGCAGGAGGAGGAGAGGGTATGGATGAGGAAGAGGGACATACCCTCCCCTGAGTATCCTCCCTCCTCCTCCTCAAGAGCTGCGCTCTAATTCGGCATTACAGGCAGTTGTAAACGTCTTTCTTTTTTTAATTTGTTTTAGGGGAAGGGGGGGGGGCGGTTAGAATATACCACCAGCCTCGTCACTGGCCGAGCGCCCTCCGTAGATTGCAGTAATTGGATCTCCAAAGTGCTTTGCGGGAGATGCAGACGTTTCAGATTTCTTAGAGTGCCGCACGGGCGCCACACTTCCCGCCGTGCTTTATCTGCGCGCTCGCGCGCACGAGGTCCACCAGACGCCGAGGCGATCTCGAAGATATAAGAAGCTCTCTCTGGTGGCGCAACAACTGAAACTCTTCCCTGCCGTTTTCAATCTTTTGCTCACATGATCAGTAACGATGAGAGGTTTTATAAAGTAGTTTAGGAAGGGCGCCACACATGCCGATGCTCGCATTACTAGACTAATATGACGTAGCTGGTCGAAAATGCTGGTGTTCCTCAGTATTCGGGGTTTCATTACTCTCATTTGGGTGTTCACGTACAATGCGTACGAAAGGCATGGGGTACAATCGGCGGTGCTCACTTGAATCGGGTGGTCCTGAGCGGGTGTGGGAGTGTACAAATTTCTCGCCGTTCGACTGGCGTCTCCAGCCGCTGCTGGGATCACTCAAGGTCCATCCGCAGGTGTCGTACTCAAAGTCGCACCAACCTGTAGAGGCGATTAACAAAGAACGAAATCTTGGATGTGCATACGGACGTGATAGTTTTGTAACGAGTGTTTTATTTCATTAAGAACCATATGAATCGCTGAGCAAATGTAAACTGGCGGCTCCATGAAAGAGTCTGTCTTTTGAGAATTTCTTTTTGCGTGTCCGACAGACCACTGCACATTTTCATTGCTGCTGCGCATTAACACACGGGTAGCTTTTTCGGAAAAGCTTGTGGAGTGAGTACACCGGCCAACATCGGCAATCTCGTGGGCGCGTTTTCTTTGGCGTCACATCGCCTTATTTTTGAGAAGGGGGAGAGGAAAGAAGGGGGAAGGCGACGCTTAGGCTAACACGTCTTAGCGATTAACGCGCTAGCCTTTGCTCACCTGACAAGCGTAAGCAAATCGGGGAGTCGGCTGAAGGTTAGCGCGTGAATCACCGAGGCGTGTCTTACTAAGCTTCCCTCCCTCTTTCTTTTTCTGTTCCCCCGTAATACATGCCGTGTAATGTCCGTGAAAATGCAACATTCAGAGTGTCCAAATCGGCCTGTTAACTCACTGTACAGGGTTTTCCGAATACGCCACTGTGCAATAAGTACCTCTAGTCACCCGTTTGCAAGAATGAGATAAGAAAGGTCACGACCGGAAGTCGAAATTTGGTGGGCTGAAAGAGACAGTGACACCCCCCAAAGAAACTTCTTTTCTTTTTCTTTTTGCCAGGCGATTTTTAATGGTGTCGGAAGAGTACCCAATCAATATTTTGCTACAGCGTCAACTATATTTTAACAAAGAAAAAAATCTGCAACTGCTTGAAATTGAAACTGAACTGGCGAAGAAGAAGAATTATAAAGGAGGAGAGATTTGCCAAAAATCACGTGACTGTGCAACTTTTTTTTCAATTAACATATTTGCAGTTTTAAGAAGTCACAAAAAATGGGTGTCGTATTTCTTTTTCTATTTTTAATATTGAGTGCGTTTCTTCGATGACCGACGACTCTGATTGTATTCTGTGGTTGTGTCTAAACCAGAGAAAACGGCACGTGACCACGAAGAAGAGAGTGAGCGCGACTCAAACAGGCCAGTTCTCGATCGGCGGTTTTCAGGCAGAAATGAAACGAATTTCGAGCCGCAAACTGTGTTCTGGGTAGTTGGGCTCTCATGTGTCAGGCACAAATAAAAACCTTGGCGAGCATAAATACCTTGTGAGTGTCCTTTTAAGGCGAACAAGGCGTCTGCAAGTAGATGTCTACGCTATAAAACCAATCTGCGTTCACTTTCCCACAGAACACAAAAACGGTCAATTACTGCGAACAGCGGCTGGAATCTGGCGAATGGCAAGGTTCGGAACATGATTAGAACCTGAAATTCACGATGTGCGCAGGTACAGCGAGCATGACGTTTGGTTTGCTCATGGACCCTGAGCGCATCGCCGTTCTTAGATCTCATCGTATTCTGAACGCCGTTATTCACTCTGAGCCTTGTTTTGTTCGCAAAGATTGGCTGCGTCCGCGTTCTAAAGGAAAGTGAACTTACAGACCTTTTTTTTATTGTATCGTCCCACCAGACAATAATTCATAACATACTAATAATTTAACAATTTATGTTTCAAATGGCGACTCAAAACTTTAGTGTACAATTTAAGGCGTTCATCCGTTGTACTACTTTATACATATTCTCGGGTTCTTTTTCAGAGCCACCAAGGTTAGCCAAACTTTCGCCGGGTAGTGTTCACTGACAACGTTTACATGGCGTGCTTCAATAATTTATTGTCCCCTAAAATAGACACGCATGTTAGAACTGAAGATTTCTGTCATCGTAACTTTGAAAAAAAATCGATGAAAAACAGTTTACGTGAACGCTGTCAGCCAACAAACAGGGACTACGTCGGCTAGATGAGGTAAGCTAACTTTATCTCCATGGAAATATATAGTTGTTTAACATAGAAACAGGCTTGATTTGTTTACCCAAGCTGTCGGTGTCGACTTGACAGGCTCCGCTCGTAAACTCCATTGGGCCAAACGCCATCTCAGAAGGTCTTTCTTCGTTACTTCCAATTTGTACTTTAATCTGCAAACAAAGTGTTACAAAAAACGCTTTACCACTTTCCGCCTGTTGAATCGAAGTCACTTGTACGAATTGACACTTCGACATTTGTGTGACTCAATTGAGCTGAGCTTATTGAGTAGGTGTGCCATTTGATCACGAACTCTTATAGTCACTGACAAGGTGAGAGCCGCCAAGAGGAGCGTCAGCTGCCCAGTCTCGAGCGTAAGCTTCCTAAATTCAACAACACTTCGGCGGCTCGCCAACTTCGAGCGTGCTTCGAGCGTGTTTCGCGCAAACAAAGCACGGTGGAAAGCATTGAGCTTTTGCTGGAAGACGGTAGTTCGAAAGACACCCCCTGCAGTTTTCATTCTGCCAGTGACTATAGTACTACACAACACTGCTTCCTGTATCGTACTTTCCAGTGGATTTTAGCACCCGCGGTATCTACCGTATACGAATGTAGTTACAACGGACATGCCGCGTCAATAGAGCATGCATTACGTAGCTTTACACGTGTAAGGGATGCACAATCACGCAAAGCGCGAATAGTTCTACGCAACCATGCGCGTATTTAGGGCCGCCCATCTTTCGGGACCACTTCGAGTTGGCCATATTATGTGTCACGGCTTAAACGATTTGCATTAGATTGGGAAGGGGGGGGTGGAAACGCAACCCCGTAGCTGTGATTATCTGCAAACATTTAAAAGAGCGCCGATTCACAACTGACGTGTAGAGTTGCAATAAGTGAGATGCGGTGTATAAGAATGGCGGTGACTAACTGTACGGAGTTTTCGTAGTTGCGATGGCCGAAGGTTTAATGCAAATGGGTTGTGAAGCTCACGGTAGAAATACAGAGAAAACACACACACACATAAGAAATTGAAAACGCCCATAGCTTTGCGTTTCCTCGGCTACACTTGCTTAGCATAAAAAGTAATACAAAAATGCGTCCAGTTACGCTTTTTGTAGTTCCAAATTAAGTCGTCCCTTTTAGCAAACTATATTTATAGTTTGTAGCCGCTCGCACCAGTAACTATTCAAGTATCTATATTTTACGAATAATACATTGCTGCGTGCGTGGCGAAGTTGGCAACGAACATGTCTGCCACGTGGAGGAGGGTGGTTAGAGCACCCGCTCAGCCCGGTTTTTCATATCAGCCAACTTTTCTCTTCCGGAAGGCTCCAGCCTAGTTACGGCTGTCGGTGCGTGTGTTTCGGTTCAGAACATTTCCAAACGCATCGTGTCCGTAAAAGCAGCAGTGAGGCCCTGCTGCGAGGCAATCGCTCTTTCTTCAGCGCCACATGATGTGTGGCCATTTTTTATTTGCTTACGCCTCATCTAACATTAATTTAGTTCTGCATTTGTCTAATATTTTCTGCCTGTGACAATAGTTTTACATTTGTAATAAACTTCGAGAAGCTCTGTGTTACAGCCGATTCATGATGGCCAATGCTGAACGACGCAGTAAGATGGATAAACCCTGCCAACTACAACAGCGAAGGGCAAAGGCTCACCTCGTTGGACTTGCTCTTCATGTCCAAAGTACGTCGAACGGTGAACCAGCGGTCTACCGAAACACGGTCCATGTGGTAGATGAACGGAGTAGTCTTTACACTCCCGGGAGTCCTGTCGCCCCGGTCCGTCAGCAAAGACACTCGGATGTAGGCTCCAAGGCCTCCGAAGAAGTGGTAACGTAGAGTGGCACAAATGGGCTGTGCTTGACGTGGAACCATCGGGGATGTCAGATACAGAGAACCGCGGTTCTTGACGATCATCGCACGATTGGTGAAGATGAAGGTTCCTGTATGAAGGACGCAAACCGACCAATTACTACTTTATTTACTTTTAAGTGAGTTTCCTTAAAAATTTCAAAGGCACAAAAAGCAAAAAAACAAAAGTCGCCTGACATGATACGTACCAATGGCGAGCATCGGGGGAAGCCCATTATCAAATACACACAAAAACCAGCTATAAAGTGATGTTCTTGTTGAATAACTTATGCTTTGTTTTATAGTTAATTAATTAGATATGATTTCTTTCTTGGCATATACCGCATTACATAACATAAATTGCAGGCAAAAACATACCCTGCCGAAAAAAACACTATAACGTTTCGCTAACTGGATTATGGAACAGGATATCTAACTGGATTTCTTGCTTTAAACCTGAAATCAAGTTTGCGGAGTGGTTTTTTCGGTAGGGTAGGTTAGGGGATTTAGGTACTTCGTCTTGCGAAGTACGTCAAGACGACAATTGCACGACGGCCACAAGCAATGCGCGCTGCTACGTCGAGTAAAGTTTGCTGGTTTTGTGTTAGACGAAAAGGAGGGCGCGCCTCTTTAACAAGTTTTTTTTCCAAACTCGAACTGCGTGTACTGAATGCATCAGGATCTTAAACAAAAAACACAATTCCAATTTATTTTATTTCAACGCGCGTGCATGTTTCAACCCCGCGGAAAGCATGGCTGGGCATCGGATAGAATATACGTTAGTGCACAAAACAAAAAAATAAAAAACTGTCCTTTACACAAAACGCGCTTCGTGGTGCCTCCTTCAGGCATAGGCATCGTGTATCACCACATAAATTTTACTTTGTCCCCTTTGATGATATTTAAAGACAGATATCAAAATAGATGCAAATCTCTCAATAGAACCACAAGAACGGAAATATTGAAGGAGATTCTCTATATGACTTCTTTTCTGGAAAGGGGTTTCTTGAGTAGTCCACTTGGTCTAGGGTGCGTTCTACTTCTCTTTGATCAGGATTATTACCTAAATCAGAAAAAAGGATCTCCAAATAAATAAACATTTAAAGCGACCTTTATCTTGAAAGTCTGTAATGCATGAAATGCAGTATTTAACGAACGATCGTTTCGTTTAAACGTGTTTAGAAGACAATAAACAGTCGTTTCGGGGAGTGAAGGACATATATTTTCGTCAATTTCCCCGTGAATTTTAGGGGAAACTGACTTGATTTATAAGTCATGTGACTTCAATTTCCCCGTTAAATTTAGTGGGCCAAAGAAGTTGGTGTATGGGGTCACGTGACGTCAGGTCCAGTGACCTCACTTCTCCCCCTAAATTTAGCGGGGAAATTAAATCGGTGCATAGGTAACGTCACGTCCGGTAACGAGTAGTCAATTTCCCCGCTAAAGTTAGTGGGAAATGCAGAGGAGGACGGACGGACAACAATTTGGGATTGTGGGGTTCCAATTAAATGCATTTTATGGTTAAAAAAAAGCATACCAGGAGTTTCAGCAGGAAGTGGTGTCGGTCCGATGTTCGTTTCTGGCAACGACCTGCTGCCGAAACGCCACACGACACTGCTGTCCCTTGGGTCGAACGACCACTTGCACAGACTCTGGTCTTGAAAGTGACAGTCTAAGAGGTGGTCCACTGGAAGAGACAACGCTGGCATTAGGGCTACCCAATAAGAAGCGCTTAGGTTATAGACACATCAGTTGCCCGATTTGGGTGTGGACGCCGCCATATGTGTGCTTAATGTAAAGTGGGTGCATGAGAACATTTTTAAAAGTAGTAGCGGCATGTATAGCTGCTGCGCCAATTATCTGACTACGCCTTTTTTTTTTTGGGGGGGGGGGGCAGGTATTGTGAACATGTATTAGACCCAAGCGTTGCGTCAGAGTTCGGCGTGAACTCGGATCCAATTAACATTCTTGGTGTCCAAACGAAGGCGGGAATTAAGCAACTCCATTCGCGTTAAGTTACGAAACACTGACCTGCTTTAGTCTCTTGGTCAGTTTTTGGAAACGTCTCGCACGAATCGTTGATGGAGACTCTCAAGTCGTCCAGTGCAATATAACCGGGTGGATTCCCGGATCCAGTCACAGCCTCGAATATTACCTTCAGAAGAAGAAAAATATATATATGCATAAACATCGATTATTTCTTGAAGACCGCGGCGAAAAACGACGCATACCGTTCATAAATACTAGATCAGTACAATTATGTTGGTATTTTCAAACAAAAAAACTATTACCAAAAACGTTAGGTCTGTTAATAATAACTATTCAGTGTTCCCCGCGCACTTCCGACCACCGCATTTCGGTTAGCGTGATCAGCGTGTTTATGAGTTAATTTTCTCTTCTTTTACCAGAACTTGTCCCAGATTGAGCCATTATACGTCATCACCTATACCGCAGCTGCAGTGCCGAATTTCAATGTCACCTTAAGGAGATAAACTCGGTTCCACGGACTGGAAACGAGTGCTACGTCACTGCTCGGCCAGGAATCGTGTTCCCGCTGACTGTGCACGACTTTCAGCCAAACACTGACGCGGAACTCGTGCCAGTTCGTGCCCCGCGTTGCCTTCCTTACGTGACGCCTAAAATTGAGCACTAGGACTTTTTTATCTCGGTGGTGCTAAACAGGCCCCCTGTTCAAGCTTTCCCAGGCAACACGCCCTGACTTGGTTAATGTATTCCTTTCATGAGCAGCTTTCTGGTTTTCTCCGTACTTTTGCAACGTTCTCTCTCGTTGAATCTTCGTAGGCATCCTCCCAAAACTTACCCTAGACTTGTCCGAGAGTGCGACTCGTCCCAACAGCCATGTATCGAATTCCCCGGCTTCAGCTTCCCATAGGAGCTGATGATTCTTGGCGTCTTTAACGTCGTTCACCAGGGACGTGGCTTTTACCTATGATCGTAAAACCAACATCGCGCTGTATTGGTATTTAAATACCGAGCCTTCCTTAAGAGCGAGACAACTCGCCAATTTGAGCAGAGCTAGTCACAATGAACGAATGGCACTTTTGTCGTTATGGAAGCATAGGTAGGAAAAATGGAGTTACAAAACTCAAACAGCACGAACATAACCCCGAAAATGTCGATATCCTTGTTTCAGTGTGCAAAGGCAGCACGCGTGTGCAAGCGCTTTGTGCTGTCTTGTCATGCTTGTCCCCGGTTTTCTGAGGCGCTTTCATCTGAGTGCAAAGATCATTGCGGTGATGCTTGCAGGAATGCCGCGCGCTGCCTTCCTGCGAATTGCATGGATTTCCGGAAGGACGAACGTTTCATATTTTATGCAGCTGCACAAAAAGAGTGAGCCGCTTTAAAAAAAATATATCTCTGAATGTTCCTGTCTTGACTTGTCCTTTTCACTCTTTTGTCCATTTTATCGTACATCTGTTCCTGCTTTAAAAAAAAAGAGCAGTATCAGTGACTTCATGCTACATGATACTCAGAATTTTCTAAATCTTTACTGATTTCACGTTCCATGACAAAAATTTAGGAAAGTGTCGAGTTAGAAATCGAAATTCTTTTTGGAAAGCGATAACTTACTCTGAGCTTTGCATCTCTGTCTCCCGCGACAATGTAGCGGAACTCCAAGCAGTTGGTCGCCCGTCCTTTTGAAAGAATCGCTTCACTCACGAGCCGTGCCGTGGCGCCTTTGATCTCCTCGAAAGAGCTGTAAAAAAGGTAGGAACCTGGAAACAAAAATACGGGTAAAGTAAAACATTTTTTTTATATATTTAGGTTAGGTGTATGATAGCGAGCAAGAATATTAAGATTTCAATTTATGATCTTTCCCCTTTGTTGCATTTAAATAAGACCCGCTAGCACATTTGTTTAATGGTATTCACCTTAACTCACGCGTTTTGTTTTGTAAGAAGAAAAAAAAGAAAAGGAAAGACCTCCTTTAAAAAAATTTTTTGTTGTTATTTCCAAAGAACATATACGTTTTGTGTCACATCGTTTTTTTTTTTTTAAGACCGTTCATAAAACTTGGCATCGCTCAAACGAGATTCCTCTACATATTTTGTCATAAATAATATTTTTCTTACGCCAACAAGCTCATCACAAATAAGCCCGCGTTCGTCCACACCGTGTGGGGGCATCGCGCGTGCGCAGAAATCGGATTCGCGTGAGGTGAAGCGTTTGCGCATGCGCAGTGCCGACAGCAGCGCCACCGGAGCGCCGTGACGTCAGAGGGCTGCTTTAATGTAGATAAGCTAGCCGATTTGCCTCCTCCTCCCGCTTAGCAGGAAGGAATAAACTCTGCCCTTCACAATAAAATGGGCTAATATATATGTTCTATAGACAGATTGATATCGCTCCAAAATATCGCAAGCCTGCGGACCACTTTTCTTTTGTGTGCAGCGCGTACCAATCTGTCATTTCGAAGCCTCCGCTTGATAGGGTCAAGTGTATTGGTGTGAAGCACGTAATGCTACATCGTTTTGTATTTTTAAAGCATATGAATATAGCCACGTTCGCAAATTAAAAGTAAAACTCAATGTGGCACTCGTGTTAAAAATAATCTGAAGAGGTTCTTGAATTCAGAAGAGCTGGGCAATTTTTAATGTAGGCACGTTTAATATGATGCGTCGTAAGTTTTATTTTATCATAGTAGGAGCGTCGTAATTGTCAATTAAACTTTCGACGTAGCCCCGGCCGTTGCGCCGCGCTAAGTGCAAGCAAACGGAAATCGGCGGGATGAAATGACCCGTGCTTGCCAAAGCTGGCTCGAGGATGCCGATGAGGACGTCACGATGCTTTGGACAGGAAACAGGCAGCAGAATGCTCGCCACATGACTTACAAAAATTGCTGCAGGCAATAAAAAAAAAAAAGTGCGGTTTGCGTCTAGTTTTGCCCAAGTTGAGAGCGATAACTTAATTCACGGGTCAAGAAATTGTGCAAGTCCGCTCATAACGAAATTTTTGTTTAAAAGTGCTTCGATTTCTTTTTTACGTGGGGGTCTAACTTTGGGCATCTGGATATCTCAAAAAACCACCCTTATCGCTTTTGTTTAGATACCCAAGCTAAACACATTTTCCGAGCACCGAGAATTTACTCTCTCCAGCATGCTATTTACTGTCTTTTAATTCGAAAGAGCTATTGAGAAAACGGCCAATGGAGGTGATTAAAAAAATCATCATTAAACCTTTCTCGCGTTCTTCAGCGCGGTGTCGCCAGGCGTTGTATAACTGTCAAGGCGCGCAGTCAGTCTAGAAACAGTAGAGAGTGTATGTTTTCTCACTGCGATAGCAATTAGTGGGACACTTGGCGGCTTTCGCGCCGACAGCTGCGATCCCTATCAACGAGGGTAGTTTTCGGCACTCCTCCCAAAGATCCCGCATTGACATCACGCTGCTGACGTCACGCCGCGCGTCACGTCACCTGTTACCTGGCGACAGATGACATCATGACGTGATACTGTCACATCCAGTCACGTTGCACTGTGACGCCACGCGACTTAATGACGTCAGGTTATACCGTGAGTAACATGATGTCATGACGTCACGCGAAATACGACGTCACGGGGCACCCTGACGGCACCTAAAAACAGACATGAGTCTGCTGATAATGGAAGTAGTAGAAACAAAGTGTTTTCGCTAGTTATGTCAGAAAGGTCGTGGGGCGATAAATCGAGAAAAAAGAAAGCTGTGTGTATGTTAAGTCGACGAAACAACGGGCGTGAAATGAGGTGGAGCTACACGCTTGAAACTTGAGAGCACGATTTTGAAAGCGTTCTTCAGCGACCATAGCTTGTGTCCAATACCATTCAGGCAGCCACACTAACGACAGGGAGCTGTTCATGCATACGCATCCTGTTTCGTCATTTCTTGGATTTCAAGCTTGGGCGTGCGATTTTTGAAGCGTTCTTCAATTACTACGAGGCATTCCTAGTTTGTGCTCAATAAAATTGTCTAATGGGATCTCGAAATGCTCTCTAATTAATATACCCTTATTGGTTCGAAAGCGCTATGGACTTTACGTCCGTTGTGTTACTCGGTTCTATGGTGCGCACCCGCACCTATACCGTTCGTTTAGTCCATCTGCTTGGAAGTGACACCTTCACGGCTCCAATGTCACAACTCAGCTGTCGTAGTGTTTCACCTAGGGTAGCGTAAGTGTTTACCAATTTTGTTTTCTTTTGTTTCGCTGGCGTAAGCTTATCCGGCATTCATTTCAAACCATCAGATTTCTTGTAACTTGTTGGGAACAGGCTGTAAAACCACCAATAGAGCAATAGCCCTATATTATACCTGACGTTACGTTTTCAGTGTTACCAGTAGAGCCTCCGAGCCTCCCACGCCAAACTTAAAAGTTCAATTGCTTCACGTCAAATTTTTTTTTTTTAACTTGAGATGTTGGCTATTACTTCAGATTCGTCTATAATGAGTTCAACCAATTTTGAGGCAAATCAGTTACTATCTATGTTTCACCGCACAACTTTAAAGAAGTTGTGCGATGACACCACTAACAGGATACCTTGCTGGGCTGGCTGGTTGAACGACATAATGGTTGGTTGAACGACATAGCATATGTCCTCTGTCCTTCTACTGTGTGTCCTGTCCCTTTTGCGCTGTTTCTCATTATGATGATACCAGGTTTGAGCATAATCTGGCAAACGGCCAAAACTACGGCCCCTGTGACCAAATAAAAAGCTCGTAGCGAGTCAGACACTGTGTCATCAGCGCGCACTCTTTCTGTGGGAAGCTTCCTCATGCGCACATGTTCGTGTAAATTAGTTATGTGACTGTGCTTGTTTAATATTTTTTCTCCATGGGTAGTGTTGTGTCTGACAAGTTTTTGTTTTCTCATTGCTGGATGCGTACGCTTCCTAGGTTTCGCCTCACGCGGAGTGTGAGCTATGCACCTCAAATGCATCATACTGCATATTTTTTGTTTATTTGCTCATGTACTGTTACAAAAATATTTATACTACTTTTATATTTTGGTATAAAAATCCAGTCCCACGAAACATTCGCATAAAAGCTTGCGGCATCTCTATATAAATACACCCTTGGTTTCCTGTCCTTGATAGGTCACAAAGAATGTTTGAATTCATGGGATTAACCTTCGCGCGGTTGTGCTTTTCAGTGTTTGCCAGCCAGGGGTTAATTATTTTTTTAAGTTGGCAGCTACTGATATTTATTTCCGCTTTAGCATATACCATTTTATAAATAAAGATGTTTATCTTTCAAGTATTGTCTGCACAATCTCATGCTTAGCAAATATCTCGCCTATCACTTAATCGGTTCGAATAAATTTTCCCGCGGAGAATAGAAAAAAAAAAGAAACAATAGTAAAATAACGATACTCAGAAGATCATATCTCCTATGATTGGAAAACACAAAGCGAAATATTAAAATCCTGCTCATTCTCACCGGCACTCGTTCCGAGAGTGTGATCCTTGCTGGGTTTTGGGAGCGTTGTCTTGGTGGCTCCACCCCCGCGCGTCCATAGGCCATAGCCGTCGTAGCTACCACCGAGGTTCACCCAGGAACAAAACCCTCCCTCGAAGTCGCAGTCTTGGTTACTAGTATCTGAAAAAAAAACTAATAATTGTTACTTTTATTCTCCTGGTTAAGAGCACAAATCTTAAAGATTACTTTCTTTTTTAATTGTAATAGTAGAACTTAATTTTCTTTAACTCAATAGCGGACATTCAGAGAAGTTTTAATTTGTAGGAAACCAACTGCTCGTTCGACCTGAGGGATTGATATTTTAGCACTCAAACAACAACAACAACAACAAAACTTTATAATTACGCTAGTATTGTGCGCACTTTAACAAAGGAATCAAACACACTTTAATGAAGTCGCAAAAAACAGCAAGTAATATAGAACTACACCTCCAGCTAGTACAGTTTTAGAGACATGTACGTAACGCGTTCTAGGCAAAACGTTATGAGTATCCAGTTACTTTGTTTTGGTAATAAAGTAACGACTTATTTAATGTTCGAGAGGACAAGCGAGTAACATACTTTTGATGCTTTTTGATGGACTAACGAGTAATGGTATTCAGAAACATCTGAAAAGGTACGCGTGCAACACAAGTCGCCCAATTTTGTTTTTACCCATAAGATAGAACCTTCGACCTCAGAAACTCTCTGTACGAAAACAGTAAAAAAATTTAATTGCTTCAGCAACGAGTTCGTACATCAATGTGAGCGCATGAATTATTTTTGTCAAGTCTATCTTTCTATGCACATGCATAACAGATGCTAACAACCGCAGCAACAACAATTCTCAGTTAATGTTTCCGATCAGCATAATGCATGATGTGCGAATTCGATATTTCCGTGTCTAAACACTGGAAGGCGGCTACTGCTAGAAAAACGATACATTCAGAGTAACGAGAAGGGGACACGTTCCTTTTTAATATCAGTAACAAAAAACGTACTTTGTTACTTTTTGAGCGAGAAACGGGTAACGGTATGTAGCCTCCTTTCTTCAGTAACACGTCTGCGATTTTATTTAGCCCAAAAACGGGTTTAGGTGACGCATTTCCGTTTCGAATACATATAGGGAAGAAAAGAATCGCTTCAACCGAAACTTTTGGTAAAAACCAGAACTTGTGCATTTATTGATTTGCAACTGTCAGATATTTCGTGCAAACATTGTTGCGGTCTGTTAATTTAAATTAACTTTGAAGAAAAGGAGCGAAAATATGATATGTTTTTCCTGATTTCTGTTGTTAAATCATACGTTCCAACCACCCACAACACATATTTTTCACTGTACTGATGTGTGGAGCCAATCATGGCGTTGAACATCACAATTGCGACCTAGCTTGCTTATAGTCCAGTACTTATGGTTTGAAGCAGCAACACTTTCTTGGCGCGACACACATTTTATCATCCGGTGTAGATTAATAGAAAAGAGCCGAAGACGCTCTACATCATGTCTCTCGCCACCCATTGTTGCTGCACAATACAGGCTGCATAAACTGGATGTTTTATCTTTCGTTTGCATAGCCTGCTGCATAGCTTCAAAAATATATAATTTATTTTTGTGCATACATTTCTGTTCGTCAACTCAATCAATGCTTTTTTTGCACACATTTCTGGAAGCCGCTCTGCCAAATAAAGTATACATGTCTGTGTCATTTATTTATATTCAAAGTGTCACGCAGACCTCTAAGTTAACAGTTTCTTTTTAATTTATATTGTTTGAATACATTTGCATTGAAGTGAAAGTTAATTAGTTGTGAAGTATTTTAAAACCGTAGAAAACTTCCAGAAGCTTAGTTTGTTTGATGGCGAAAGGTTGGGTGCATCTACACAACCGTTATGAAACCAAGATATGTCAACAGACGAAATGGGGCTTCTTAAAAGAAAGTTTTGTCAATATATTTTATTGTATTTCGTCTCTCAACGGGACATCTGTAAAGATTGTCTTATCTTTGCAACAATTATGTTTAAAGCATTAGTATTTCTAAAACAAAAAGCAATTTCAAAGATTAAAAAAAAGAACTCACCCTCAGAACGAGCACATTCAGTAAGGCGAACATAATCCAAGCCACAGTACAATCCACCATAAGATCCGGCTCCAACATGACATTCAAAATCCAACTGCGCCAAAAAAATATAAT
>JAZHYW010006234.1:0-41496 GCA_037355805.1 Ixodes ricinus
GAATATGCATTAGGCTCGATAGTTATGAGCAAAGTGACAATTCACGCCCGAGCGTGACACCGATTCACACATAGAGCTAACAGTCGCATAAGCAATAGAGCCCCATATGGGCTCTATTGCTCGTGTAACCTGAATGTCAATGTGACGCGTCAATGTCAATGTAATTGACGCGCTGACTTCACGGCACACCGTAACGCAATGTAACATTATGACACCACGTGTTATTAGGACGTCACGTGACACCGTGGACGTCACACGACAAACGAACTTGACGTGAAGTTGGGGGACGTCACTGTCACCTCACCTCATGACATCACTCGACGTCACACACACACACAGCATGTGTGCAGCTCATTGGAAACATACAGTATTCTATTTGTCAGCGAGTACATCAGATATGACCAAGTTTCTTGATTTTTTTTATGTACAGACGAGTCCAAGTCTTGGAGGAGGTTCGCCTACGTAGACTTAACCGTTCCCACCGGTCGGCCGAGTGGCTGGACGCCGCCTGCCGGGGCTGAAAAGGCAGACTTGGTGAGCCCCGTGTTCCAAGTAGGCGACAAGGGAGACACCCTTCGGCTGACGTACTTCCGAAGCGGACCAGGTCAGTGCGTCTCGTGTTCAAACAACCTTGATTTGAAGCGGCGTAAAGAAAACGTGAATAGATTTGGACAAAATTGACGGTATATTATAAAATTTTGTCTGTTTTAATATTTTTTTCTGTACCAGAAAAATGGCTCTCGCCATATTCGCGACTCCAACTAACTATAGGTGGCGCCACTCATTTTCCAACATGGCGGTTATAGTGAGGGTCGGAGATGCGTGCCGCTGTTGAGCCTGTCTAGTGTGCTGGCTTTGCTGAGCGGCACAAATTATTTCTGGTAATACGAGGAAGCTAGGGTGTTATGGGCGCAGGTCACCTCTTAACCCTGAAAAGAAGAACGGTGTTTAGCGTAATATTTACGCAAGGATGCGCGTTTTAATTCTGGAGCGAAACCGAAACTAACCTCTATTTTGGATTTAATTTCTCGGTATAGGTCTTAATTTCGGATTCTTTCATACCTCAAGATGTGTCTCACATCGTAATTATTTAGTTAGAGAAGTTGTTCGCGGAAACTTTATTTTGTGACATACATGTCCGATCTAGGCTGATATTTGTAGTTGTTGAAAAAAATCTGTGCTGATATTTGTGCGTTCTCGCTGCCTTTTCTCGCTCAGATAAATGTCATGGGAAATAATGAACTGCGGGCCTTTTAATGGGCTTTGGGGTCTTTAGATGATTAATATGTTTAACATTATTCCCAGCACAGGAATAAGAGAACTCCAATTTTTACAAATGTCCTCAAAACGTATAAATTAATAAACGCTGTTCTCGCTGCAACCACCCAAATACGGAATCCGAGTCAGACAGCTGAAGTGTGTGCAATTGGTGTGTGTGTGTTTTTATAGCAACGCGTGACACATAGGGCTTTATATTACATCCAGTGTTTGACTGTTTGTCTATCTTGATAACGATGTCAGAGGTTTTCATATGCTAAAAAGAAAACAAAATTAAACCTTTCTGGGTAGACTAATATGGTCAAATGGCGTATTTTCGTGATCTTGGCGTTAATTGGGGGCATACATTGCCACGATTGGTATAAATAATAATATTAAAATTCAGGTATTGTAATACATAATTTTTCAAGCGTTGCTTATGATCTAATTTCAAACGCGCGAAAAATATGACAACCACAAGTGTGCTAATTATCATCACTGGTGCCGATTGCAGCATTTTTAATTACCAGGTAATAAAATAAAAATAGTCTAAAGTCAATGAAAACATTCTAGCTATTGTGAGAAATGTATGTATAATTACATTAATTGTGGTTAAAGTATATTTTTCTATCAAAGTCGCGACTTTTGACAATCAGCAAGACGTAAGTCGTCGCCAATATTCTTCCAAACCAAATGCCCAAAAGATTTTTAAAAAATTAAATTATTAATTTTTTATAACATATTGTTACTTCCATTTTTACGCTCCGTCGTTTCTTCCAGTCTCAGCCTTTCCAGCTCTAAAGAACGCCTACTTGCTTGCACGTCTGATAACTGCAGCACGTTTCGTTGGCGTTGGAAGCCGGTGAAACAGTAGTGAGTTTTAGTATTGCGTATACGAGCAAACGCAAGTGCTGTGTGTTTGCGTTAGCATTTCGTGTTCCTCACTGCGCGTGCGCGGAGCCCAGAAATTGCGGTCTTGAATACCGCATGGCGATGAGGCGCACGCACAACGCGGGACTTGCAACTCTAACGCAAACGCACACCGCTTGCGTTTGTTTCTATCCGCAGTACTAAAACTCTCCCAGTAAGGTACAATCCCATACCGGCTGCAGTACAACGTTGGGACAGTGATGAGCGTTGTTTGCATTCGGAAATGACATTTCGCAAGCCATGATCGCGAGCAGTTCCGCCGTGCCCGCTGAGCAGGAGAATCGGGGGACCCTCACTAGAGCGCTTCCCGTTTCCGCCGCGGGAGGGCGAGCGTCGAGCTGGAGACGCGAATATTGTTTCCTGACTCGTTTGTTTTAGGGAGTATTAATGACTTTTTATATATTGTTTAGGTGGTAGGGGCTTCGCGAGCTACACCGTGTAAGCTTTTTCTGCCTTTTCTCTCTCTCCTTCTTCTATAATAGAAAGCCAATACAATGAAATCGAACTGAATTGTAGTAAGCCTTATAAATAACCGGAGACCAAGGCAGCTTATAAAACGGTCAAAGCAAGAAGGGATTGAAAATTTTGACGATTCTTTAGGTATATTCGCAATCAGGGAGTTTAAAATATAGCAGATATACTGCACAATCTTTCTAAGTACTACGTTTATAGGTTCTTGTAGGAATATCTACAGTTGTTAGCTTCAAGTTCCTTCAAAATCTTTATAGTTTATTAAAAAAAAACATTGTTTTAAGTTAGTTAAACTAGCGCCGAATAATTATTGTTTTTGGGAAAGAGTAACAGATATGTGCGCCTTGTTTGAATGGGTATGCGCCACTTCTCAGATTATACCGAGGTCATGGAACTCTATCTTCAGTTGAAGTTTACCTGGGCTGTTTATTTATTTATTTATCAATACTGCTAGCCCAATATAGGGCAAAGGCAGGAGTGGGGTGATACAGTGTCATACATGCAATTTATAAACACAACAGTTCTGAACAAAAAACAACCTCAGCACCGAAAAAAATCACAATCAAGAGTAGCGCTCGCCGGCAAACAATAGGAAACAGTAAAAAGCTTTAGGTAAACTGGTATTGCCCCACTACAACCCTCTAGCCAAACAAGTATTTTTATACTATGACCCACCGTTTATAAATAAGTAGGATAAGGAAGAAAGAAAGAAGGGGGGCCACCCCCCCCCCTTTTTTTTACGCATCTCCAACGCTTCAACATCGTAATAATGCTTTTGTAGTGTCAGCAACTCGAAGCAATGGCTCCCAAATTAGAATGTTCGGCTCTCGGAATTAAAGAAAAATGTTGGTTTCGTACAAAATAAACCATGATTAATTAGGACAACGAAAAAGACACACCTTGCGGAAATTCCAGAAAGTCATATGGTTGTGTCTGAAACTTCCGACACCACAGTAATATTTTCTGGAATTTCCACAATGCACAGCCTAAATTGAGTTTAGTACATTTTCCCGTGCAACTTCCGCGCGCGTGGCAAAAAAAGAAAAGTGTTCCAACTTACATTCTTGATGCGTGTATATTTGGCACTACGCAGACATTGTGTCCATGGAGCTGAGGCAGGTGGACTACAAGGATGAGAGTGGAGTTCCTTCCACGCTCCAGGCAGTTCAACTTCCAGCGGCCGAGGCCTGGCAGACAACACAGCTGAAGCTGAAGCCTTCCCAGCAGTCCCAGATTATAATCGCACTGACCAGAGGAAAAGGAACCAATGGAATAGCCGCCGTCGGCGTCATTTCAGGTGAGAATTAGAGCCTGAACTTCCCGTAAATTTGAAGCAGCAAGAAAAGCCCCTAAATTCGTTCGTTTGTTCTTTAAAAAAGTAGAACATCAAAATTACATATATTTTATATCATTGTTGTTGCTTGAGACCACCAATATTCATCAAGCACCTTACTTATAGCCAGTTTCACTACCTCACGATTTAGCAATAATTAAGAAAAATTAAAATATGGTATGGTCGAGATGAGTGTAAAATTAAATATCGTAACATTTTATTCATACATTGTGCCTGTCATTTGTTTTTGTTTGTTTTTGCAGCCGGGGAACCTGCAGACGTTATAGCGGAAGAAGCATGTAAGTCTTCTGAGATATAAAGTACAAATAATTAAAGCAAATTGATTTGGCTCTTCACATCTAAGTTTTTTTTTTCGTTTAGTACTTTACTTTAAACGGTTTTAAATACAAATATTACCTCAAGGTTACACGAAAACAGTTAACCAAACGACACCAAATTCAAGTGAGAACCTGCAACGAAAAACGGGTATGTTCGGCCAACTACAACACTATTCTTTCATTACCTTCAAAAATTACCCTTCAGCAAATCGAAAGAAAATCCCAGACCGGTGACTTTAAAGGGGAACTGCAAAAAAAAGTGTTTTTTAAACAGCCTAATTGGGACAAGCATGTGACAAAACAAATCTTCCACGAAAACAAGCATTTTTTTAGCAATATTTACGCCAAAGGACGTAATTTAGTCGAGTCACAACCGCTCCACATTTGAAACTCCTCTCTTTCGACCCTAGCGGAGGAGAAGTACGCCCTGCCCCTCACTCTTACATTTTCTTAGGATTGACTTGGCTGCGGAGTACGCAGCGTGCCGACTTCCGGTGCACCTTGTCGAACGCCGCGGATCGGGAAGGGGGGGGGGGGGAAGGTGGCGCCGATGTACGCTGGAAGCTAGAGCCGGCTTGTTTTCGTTGTTTTTGTTTTGTCGGAGAAAATCTGGCAACAACGCAGGTTTAACATGGGGCCGGTATTATTTTGGTTTGACGGGACGCGAGAAGCTCCGCTCCGCGGGCACGTGCTCCGCGGTTTGCGAGCACATGTAGTGAAGACGTGACCTGAGAAATGCCCCTGTGATTTCCCCGGAAGACAGAAAGAATCATTCGTAATCGTCGTGTGTGCTTTGAAAGCGAAGGGAGTCGCAGGGTCCACGAGTGCGCAACCACAAGCCAACGTTCACGACAGCGCTGCGTTGACTTCGGCGATCTCGTTCTGTTTGGTGCAACACCTCGATGCGACAAAGAACTGAAACGTTCGTGGTGTGTAGTGCGGGGATTGGAATTAGAAACCCACACTAACACGGAGCGCAAATTGGTTGTTGTGGGGTTGAGGTTCAATGGGCTCAGTCCTGTCGTCGTCAGCTGATCCGGTTTAGCTGGTCTGTGAGGACGCAGCGAGCTGTGGCAGCGAGCGTTTTTAAAAGTAAGTTTTCATGTCGTTTCAAATTGTGAAAGATTCCCGACGCCATACTATGAGTAAAAAGCTGCGGGGCGTTTTCAACAAAATTCCGTCGTTTTAATTGAACAATGGACTCCGGATTGTTGTCCTAAATCTGCCGTGTTTATGCTACGTGTTGTTGGACTGCGTTTGCACAGCGACGTGTTTGCAGAACTGCGCACACCGCTCGAGTAGATGATTCGGTCCTGCAAACGACCGGTTACAGAATTTCAGGGAAACTTAAGTCACCGCCGATATTTTCCAGTAAATTTTGTGCGAGTTTGTTGCGCTCATCATGCGCTGTGAATAAATTTGGGCAAGATTTCCTACCTGCCCGCAGATGCATGAACTAGAGACCATATTTTACGTAGTAAATATAGTGTTTCCTTTATTGTTGGGAAGAGGCGTTGGTGCATTTATTATGTTATTATTGTTATTATTATTATTATTATTATATTATTATTATTATTATTATTATTATTATTATTATTATTATTATTATTATTATTATTATCATTATTATTATTATTATTATTATTATTATTATTATTATTATTATATTATGAGAGTTCAGAAATTTGGGGCAGGGGACCAAGCGTTTCCAACTTTGTTTCTTTCCTCTCTGGCATTGCCCCTAGTTTCAAGCTGCAGTTACAGTAGGCATACCTACTAGCAGGTACAAACTGCTCTAAAGCAGGTAAAAGACTGGGAAGTCAGGACGGTGCGGACTCCGCGTTTCGCAAAGCTCACTGGCGAAGTGCTTTTGCGAAATATGCGGAATATGCAAACGATTTTGTTATGCCCGTCGTTTGCGTCTCTCCAGCAAAACGAATAAGATGATCTACAAAGGCATAATAACAAGCCAAGATTTACAATAACAGTACACATTCAATTCAAACAACTTTACGTAAGATGGTTCGGAAGCCGAGAAAAAGAAGTATGTCGTCTAACGCAGAATTCGGACGTCCGAAGGCTTCTGCGGACAGCTGTTACGTCATAACCTGGCTGTGCCAGGTGTTTTACGTAACAGCTCTGTCTCAGTCGCGGACGTTCGGTGCACCCGGTGCGAATCTCGAAGGCCCCCGGAGCGAAATGACGAGAACATACCTGGACACGTTTGTCGCTACGCGAACGCCCGATTGCCTCCAGCCAAATAGCATTCAGATTGTCATCTTTTGGGGCGACATGGCTGCTGGAAGACTCGCTGTCGCGATCACTCATCTGGCAGCACTTTACATAGCAACGGCGCCGCTTTACAGGAGCTGACATCTCCAAAAGTCGGCATTTGCACGCGCAAGCGAAAAAAAAAATAAAAGCACGCTAAGAAAGCAAAGAGGAAAACGAAAGTAACAAACCGCGCTATGAAAGCCAAAACCCCGCGTCGCTTCCTATCACTAACACCTGCGACAGCTGCTAAACACACACTACTTCACTTCGGGAAGTTTCACTCAAGCACCTGGGTCGACACGAAACACTGATCACTTCGGCGAAACGACTAGTCGAGTTAGGCGAGACAGGCGGGAGCAGGGACTTCGGCGGCCATGAAAAGAATGGCGAAGCCGTTGTTTGTTATGGTATGAATCCAAACGGAAGTGCCCGTCTTGTAAACCTTTTGTAAAGAATAATAACTCTTATTACATGGGTTATTCTTTAAACGTAAAATATGCCGCTCAAAAGGAAATTACAATAAATAACAAAGGTTTAACAACCAAGATCTAAGCTGACAATCACTGTTAGCCATAGCAGCCAATGGGTGCTAAACGTCACAAAATACCCACTTTGTGGCGCACGAGTTAAAACGGACGAAATAGCCGCAAACTAAAATCAGTCTCAAGCAATAACTATTGCTGTAAAATGTTTTTTTTCGAACATTTGTTTTGACATGCTTGTCCAAATTAGGCTATTAAAAAAAAAGCTATTTTTCTTTGCAGTTTCCCTTCAAAGTGGTAGAAGGATTTCCGAGCAATTGCACACTTCCAATCTATCTAATATCTTAATTGGCCAACTACTAGAGTCGCAGACAGCTATAACAAACGAAGCACGTGGCTAGTTTTAGGCACATTTCGAGTATTATCGCTCCATAACTGATGGAAGTGCGTTATTCGCCAAGCGGAGCGGAGACGAACCAGTCCGGAATGCGAGAAGCGCGAAGTTTATAAAACACGTCCGCCTTTTATAAACTCTCACTAACAATACGAATTGTTCGAGCTACTTGGTATTCTAGTCACGGAAATTATCTCGTTCACACGCACTGCAGTCGAGAGTTTTAGTAGATCGTTCCGATATCTCCATTAGCTATTCTCCATCCTTCGCCAATGTTTTTTGCGGGTGCATCGTATGGACCTTTCCAGCACTTATCACCCATTGCGAAATATGCCGAGTCACCGAGCTGTGGGTGCATGAGCAGCATCTGATATACCGCACAACGGAGTTACAGCGCATGCTCAGAAGGCTTTTTACAGAGAAATAGACAAAGATGGCTCCGCGCAGAAGGCAATGGATTTTCGGAAAGGTCTCTGGGTTAGCGTGTATCGTTATCGGAGAGAAAACCGATCTTTTAAAACGTACCAATGACGTTCGTTTGAAAACAATTCTCGTTGGGGACGAAGGCATGCAGAAACCTTTTTCATGGCCTTAGCCTTTCTTTTAATGCGTGAATCCAAGAGCACTTCCAACTTGGGTATAAAGGAAATCTGATAGGACGGTGTTGCACTGTTGACTATGACACCTCGAAAAACAATTACCTTCGAGATCACGTTTGACTTTAGGAGCAGCAATTGCCGAACTTAAGCACCCAAACTTATTTCTCCATACTACAATTTCGTTAAGGCAATATGTTTTTATATATATATATATGTAGGTTATGATTTTTGGGGAAGATTTCGGGACATTGAAGCTTAGGAGACCCGTACAGGGATTAGCTGAGCTGGTTGGTTATTTCATATCACGGGTGGAACCAGCTGGACAAGAATGGAAGGAGAAACAGAGAAGACAGTCGACCGCTGGACAACCAACTATTTAAAAAAATCTTCCGCTTCTTCTACTCTTCGCATAAGAACTGGTGGATACGCATACAAACTTGTAGAAGGGGAGAACGATTTATTAAAATAGTTTGTAGTCCAGCGGTTGGTTGTCTTTTCTGTTTCTCCTTCCTTCATTGTTGAGCTGGCTGAAACCGTGATCAATCGACACATTTCAACAAATGCGCGCCATCTATCTGGTAGTCGCTGCGAGTCCGCCATTACTTGGGCACGCAGGCTGTGCACGTAATGGACACAGGAGCTGCGTCACCGTTCGACGAGGGCGCGAATCCTATCACACGAATTGTGCCCAAGAAATGGCGGCAACCAATGTTGCTTGAACGAGTCTATTCTAAAGAGTCTATTCTAGTGAATATTTGAGATAAGCAATCAATAAATACATGGCAAATATCAAGATTAATTTTGTGGAACATACTAACACTAGAGATTACAAAATATCAAAATGTGAGCGTATGTGGCATAACTCTACGATCTTTGAAGCAACCTTAAAACAAATTTGTGTGTTTATCGAGCAAATATGCCAGTAGGATGTAGACATCTTTTGGTCTCGGGCGTTCCATTCTTGGCGCTACATAGACGAATCGGTGAAACATGCAAACGCAATTTCTCAACAGTTTTTTGTGGTTTGATTAAAATAAGCTTCCGCGCGCTTTCGATAAATACCGATAAACACCGAAAATTAATTCTCATGACAAGTTTCTCCAAATGAAAAAAAAAACGAAATACACCGAGTCGCTGTTGGCCTTCAATGAGGAATACCCAATCTTCACGCAGGGAGAATATATTTTATCTACAATTTTGAATATCTCAACCCAGAGCAGAGCACTTACCGAACTGTCCTCGTGGCTGCTGCTTTCTTCGGAACCGATACCCCTCTTTACTTCTTTAACCGGTACCAGGATGTTTAGCGAATATTCGGGACAGGCGCGTGGTCCCTAGATATTGGAACATCCCATTACCGTGTCATGTTTTCTTCAACATATACCCGGATGAATGTCGCCTTTTTATCAACACCAAACATAGACACTGACAAACACCAAATCTAATGGCAAAAAAATAAACCACCCAAAAAACACGGATCCCTAGTTATAGAGCAACCTGTTTACTAAACGCCTACAAGTCTCTAGAAAGATTCCAACTTGATGTTCAGATTATGGAGTTGCGTCTGCGCGGGCATAGGCTAGCAGCGTTTCGAGGGGGGGGGGGGGGTATATATGATATCAGCTAGCGCAGTTCGCAATAATTGAGCTACATGACTGTAGTGACTACGGTCAGTGACAAGGTGTTAAGGCAGGTAGGAGCACCAGTTGTCCCGACTGATGCGCGAGCTTTCCACCTTCAATGACGCCACGGCGGCTCGTACTAGAGCACGCTCGCGCAGCCAAAGCACGACGGAAGGCATGAAGCGCGTGCGTCATGCCTTCCGTCTACCACAAAAAAAAATTAAATGTTACATTTCATCTCTTGTTTTTTTTTTCTTGCTTCAGCTCTTTCGTGCGACTTCGAGAACGGCACCTTCTGCGGATGGGATGCCAGCCTCGGTGACATTCACTTTAAGCTGAACGAGCCCGCCAACAAAAATCCACCCTTTCCCAAATCTGACCACACCCTCCGTTCGTACAGAGGTAGGTGGCCATGCATTGCAAGCAACGTCACTAGAACTCTCAGTTGGGAAACTCAGCGTTGAAACCTGGGCCGCTGGCGTCCACCGAGACCGAGCTAAATACGACAACCGCGCCACTCTGTATCATTTGTCTTAACTGTGGTCGCCTTGAGCTTTTAGAAAGCATGTTTTTGCGTAAAAACTAACGGAAAAAAACTATTTTTGTAGTAACGTTTATTGGAGTTTAGTACAAAATGGAGGGCGCGTGTTGTTTTCTAAAATCTATAGTTCGCAAGGTTTTGCGGTATAATTAATATTGTTTTTATACAACCGTGCCTCAGCGGTTATTTCAGGTAGCGCGTCCTGAGTTAGGTGCATATTAACCACGCTACTAATCCGCGGCGCGTCCGCTTGGGAGTTGGGGCCGGTATCTCGAAGCCCCTTCCACAGTATCTGTTCTGGCCCCAAAATGGCCGATTACAACGAAAATGGAAGTCACTTGCAGTTCCTGGACTGGCCGCTGCAGGGAAATTGGCGGCGTTGGGATCGCCATTAGCTCGGTTCTCGTGGACGGGTCGGTGCCACTTTTTCAGAGGAGTCTCTATGGCAGTTTCCCAACTGAGTGGTTCTAGCAACGTTGATTGCAAGATATGTTTTTTTTAGAGATAGATTATCGTAGAATGTTGCTCACCTTAAAGAAAATAAAGTTACTATTATTATTAAAAGAAAAGAAAATCTTTTCGTTCATTTTGGTTTATAAAGTGAAAAAATATAGTAACATTTCGGTTTGCCAGCGCGATAATTATAGCCGTTGTTTCAATGGTTATAATGACTGAAACAATTTTATGAACTAAAGTTCTAAAAAAATTGATTTTATGAAGCAATACTACACAAGTTATTAATAGGCCGTAGACCTTTCGGTTTTACCCGAAAAGCACCGATAAACGTCGTCGCTTTTTAAAAAGCCAAATCGGTTAAAGCCGAAAAACACAGATAAACATATAATGCTGTGAAATTCAGTAAACAAGGAACACCGATTGCTGGGAATGTTTACTCCAGCTAGGACTCTTTTTGTCTAAACTCTCTCCAGGATTGAACACAGGCCTTCATGCGGTTTTTTGCCTATAATCACCATTTTTGTGCCAATTTGAAAGATATCGCCGAAAAACACCGACATTTAAAACAAAAAATATATCCGCCTTTTTCCCTTGAAATGAACACCGGAAATTCTCCGCTCTAGTATTTTCCTCTGCTGCGTAATATCTTTTAACTTATTTTGGCTGGTTGTCATAATTCTTCCACTTATGCGCAAACAAAGTCCAGCGAGTGATATTCTAGGGATGTGTTCCTGAAAAGTGAGTTTCCCATACGTGTTGAATGGTGTCTGTATGTTTGCAATAGCAAATTTTTGAAGTGAACCTTTTGGCAGGTGTTTCTAAAAAGCTGGCTGATGGATGAGGCGAATGATGCTATACTCCGTCTTATCCTAACTTGGCAAACAGCGAAGGGTATAAGTCCCAGTGAGCCAATCAGTGCTTCAGATGGAGGCACGTGACTATACTTCTCATTTGTTGTGCGCTGTGGGGTCGAAACAGCGGGGGCAGAGAGAAAGGAAAGCCTCTTTTGCAAGAATTTTAAGTGACAAACTAGTCTTCTAGGGGGAGAAAAGCGACGCCTTGGACGCATAGAAGAGGGCCTGGGTAAGAGGGGATCTCCTTCTTCCTCTCTTTTTGAATGCTTGGGTGACGCTCTCGCCGCTGTACCTTTGGCAAGCGCTCTCACGTGTCACGCCTCCGTCGCTTTCATTGGCTTGATGGGGTCGTAGCATTCGCTCTTTGCCAAGTTACCGGAAAACGAAGTATGGTCTTGGTCTACAGAGGAGGCCTACGTTGCTATTCGCTTGAGAATTTGGGGCAAGCTGGTACGTGTTCAGTAGGAAGATTATTTTAGTACTTTTAGATTGATGAAAGTATCAGACGGCTTGAATATCAAGGTAATTGGTCAGCACCTCGCCTGAAAATTTCAAAATGCGCCAAGGGTGACCTCACGATAAAAAAGATCCCCGTCGACTATATTAGCAATCCAAATTATCTTTTCTAAGATTGTATGGCATGGTGCCTAGGCAAAATATGACTGTTGATCTTGGTCCTATGCCATACAAGTTATGAAGTTAATTTTCTTGGCAAAGTAGAACTTTTTTAAATAAAAAATCTTTCAATTTTTTTTTAAAACATTTATAGTCAAATCAATATTGAAAACTCAGACTTTTCACCTTAAAATGGGCTCAATTAAAGGATTTCTGACTGTAGGCCAAGTTCTTATTGCAGGGTGTGGTTTTGAGTATGAATAAATGTTGCTTTCTGTGAACAGTGATATGTGACTATCCAAAAAAACTAATCCAGTTATCACTTTTCTCTTTGTGCGCCTCAAGTCAACATATAATATGCCAATGATTTACATGTGTAATTGATGTGCACTTAATAGTCTAAAGAAATAAAGTCTTAATGTTTGCGTTGGTAAAATGTTTCTATAAAAATGAAGCCATTATTGTGTACTCATTCTTATATCCGGTTTTTCGGGCGTGGGTTCGAATTTCACTTTCACACTTCGCTGTGTCTGGTTTTGTGGGCATGGGTTCAAATGCCACTTTTGACACTATGCTATGCTAGGTGTTTCGGGGTATCACAGATACACTATACATGTTGTTGACAAGGGAAATTCGAATTGCGGTGACCACGTGGGTTTGACCTTTGGTGAGTAGGTTGAGTCCGATAGGGAGCGATAATAACCTGCATAACGCTCGTGAGTAAAAAAATCGATTTAATAAAACTCCTAAAGTGCACTATATTTTAATACAGTCTTATATTTCAATAAACAAAGCAGTGAACTAGATTTCTAATCTCAGAAAAGCTGTTCTAAATTCTTTTGTGGTTTTATTCTTAGGACGTTTCATTTACGCCGAACACTTGGGCGCCAAGTACGCAACAGCTCGTCTGAAAAGCCCCGAGATTCCAACCGACGTACGCAACGAATTTTGCGTATCTCTATGGCACACGGCTCTTCCCAAGACGAACGGATTGTAAGTGAACGCTTCGACAAAACCCATAGTCACCGACCGCTTGAGAATCACAGGATGTGGCTCACCACGAACGACGATTCTTCCTTTGTGATTGAACCTTCGTAGGTCTTGTCAGCAAATGCCGCAATCTGATTGGCTGCGCGCCGATAATGAAATTCTAAGGACTCGCCACACCCGGCATTTCTTAAACTGCCAGTGACTATGAAAAAATCAATAGGGAACTTATAGTAGCAACTCCAGAAACGCAGCATGAGCATGAGCTCCTCTTGCTGTAAAGCTTAAGGGCCGATAGTAGCGCGCTTCGACAGAGGCTTCGTTTCTTCTGAAGTGAGGCGTCTGGTTGGCGATATGTATTCTTCTTTTTTCAGTATTTCGCTGAACGACTCAGTCTGGTCGTACCCTTTGCTGCGTGACCGCTCAAGCACCACCCACCATTGGGCACATGACCTGGTTCAGATGAAGTTGCCAGAGAATGTTGACAGGGTATGTCTTTCTTTTCCTTTTCATGTTCGTTAACTTTTAAGCGTCTTCAATATAGCGATGCTTTAGAATTTGTGTGTTGGGTGTGTTCTTTTGCTTCGGTCTCCGGGTTCTTCGTTGTGGTGGTTTATTTATACCCGCTTCAATTTTTTGTTTAATAAAAGTTAGTTTTTTTATAATAGAAAGGCAAACAAGCAAGTATGTATGTGCTGGTTTCTTATATTTCATTTTTGTATTCTTATTGATATGTTTGTGTACACACGTGGATGCACTTTGTGTCGTCAATTGTAAAACATTGAAAATCTAATACTGCGTAAAATGGCGCTATCCTATTCAAATTGCCACATGAACATGCATATCCGTAATGCCATACGTAAGGATCATACGACATATTCTATGAATGTTTCTTAATAACGAACACACACGTCGATTCGATGCTGGACCATTGTAGACTACCATACTTTGCCTGGAAGATAATTGAAATTTGTTCTTTTTTCTATTCATTGACTTAAAATCTATATTTTCTATGCAGTAAATGTGGCATCTTGTGCATCTAACGTGTATATTGCATGCAGCACTTATGGGAGATTACCTCGACCCGTATAATATAATAGGACGAGCACATAGCGCGACACTGTTAGTACGAACAAACGATCGCCGGCTTTTTACTGACCTTTTGTATCAAAGCGGCTGTTATCAAAGCAACCATCGTAGTAAAAAAGTGCTTATTTGGGACACTAGCACAACCAATAAGATTTAGTGCCAACCGATACCCGTCGAAGTAAAACGCGAAAAAGCGTCGTTTTTGTGTTTGCGCTAACTGTGTCAAGCACTGTACATCACAATAAAAACTAACCCAAAAAGACGATTTCGCACAATATTCACATCGCACCACACGCGCTTCAGCGATTCCTACAAAGGCTTTTATATCGGGGTCAGCGTCTCGAAATGCAGAATCGCTACTAACTAGAAATGTGAATGGGGACGTAAATGTCGCCCAATTGCTTTATATGTTATTTCTATGAAGTCGTTTTAGCTGCCTTTTTTGTGTGGCATGGCTGTACAATTCAGACACCTAAAACTGATCTCGATAGTTCGGTGTCTTTTTAGGAACCTCTCCTCGAACTTAATAGATTGAAACTCAAGTCGATCTTGCTGACGTCCCGACTAATCAGTTTTGGTCCTAAACGTATACAGAAGATCACCTGTAACAGGTATACATATTTTTATTGCGGCGATTTATTAAACAGGGTTGTTAGATGAGTTTCTTAATGACAAATAAATATCTACTATTGCCGCGCGCGCAGCTGGCCATGTAGGCAGCGCGCGCGTGGCCTAACGGTTATCGCGCCTGCCTTCCACGCAGAAGGCCAGGGTTCGATTCCTGGCCGCGCCACCACATTTTTGTTGACGATGTAGTGTGATGTTCTAGCAAATTCGAGAGCCGCCTTGCTAATTCGAGGTTAGAATGTTCTACGGACCGAACCTTCTACGCCGAATGTTCCGGAAGCCCACGCGTGTACAAAGGGGCTCCGCCTGGCAAGCCGAGTCAGTTTCGCCTCAGCGTTCGATCCCGCTGCTTCGCCGCTTTCGACGCCCGCGACGCTCTGTTATTATCTTCTGTTTCCTTTTTACTTTTGGGCACAAGTTCGCCCCCATTAAACGTTTCAGTTTCCTCAGTTATTTCTTGTTTGTCACCTCGTCATTCGTGACATTTTGGTGGAGGTGCGGGGTACCGCATGCCCCTACCGCGTACCCCTCCGAGGGCCCGCAGTGCAAGTCCGACGCCAAGCCCACGAAGAACCAACGAAGGCACTACCGAGATCCGGTTCAGTCGTCGCACCCAAGGCCTGCAGCCGGAATTCGGACTTCTGCCGCCCAGAACCAAGCAGCCAACGAGGCCGACGATGGCAGACCAGTCGCCGACCCCCGCCGCTCCCGCCGTCGTCTACCTGCCCGCCGCTCCCCGTACGCCGACTCCCTTCCACGGTGAGATCCACGAGGATGTCGAAGACTGGATCAAGCACTACGAGCGTGTGGCGCGCCACAACGGATGGACTGCGGAGCAGTGCCTCCAGAACCTCTACTTTTCGCTGGAGGGTACTGCGAGGCATTGGTTTGAAAACCACGAAGCGTCCTTCACTACGTGGGAGTCCTGCGTCGCCGAAATGAAGCGGACGTTCCTTAACCACCACCGTCGCCAGCGAGCAGAGGACCTTCTCCAAACAAGGGTGCAGGGCCCCAACGAAAGCGTGACCAGCTTCGTAGAGGATGTCATGCGCCTATGTGCCCGAGCCTATCCGGAGGCAGCCGAGGAGAAGAAGCTTCGCGTCCTCATGCGTGGCGTGAAGGCTGAAATTTTCGGGGGCCTTGTTCGCAATCCCCCGACAACCGTCGACGGTTTTGTGGCTGAAGCCACTAACATCGAGCGCGCGCTGTTGGCCCGAGCGAGCCATTACCATCGACTCGCCGGCATGCCTGCTCCTCCAACCGTCGCCTCTTGCCGACTGGACCAGGACACCGCCGGTGTCAGCGGCCTTCGGGGAAATCGTCCGTGACATCGTCCGAGAAGAACTCCGCAAGATGCTCCCCGCCGCGGATCGCCCATCCTCAATTTCGCTGGCCGAGGTCGTCCGAGAGGAAGTTCACCGAGCCTTCCAACCTGAGGTCCCGATCCACACGACGACGCCAGAAGAACCGACTTTGAGTTACGCCGCCATGGCCCGACGACCGCCGCAGGCTAACCGCCAGGCCACAGCGCCACCCCGACGAGACCCTCCGATGCCACAGTATCCTCGACGCCAGGAAGGACAAGTCCAGGACGCCCGCCCGGAGCAATCCTCGCCGAGGAAGACCGACGTGTGGCGAACGGCCGACCGACGCCCGCTCTGCTACCACTGCGGGGAAGCCGACCACATCTACCGCAGCTGCCCCTACCGTCGACTTGGGCTGCGTGGTTTCCATCCGAACGACCCACGCCCGAGGTACGGAGAACGCCCTCGCGATATCGAGGAGTACCTCCGACGCTCGCCCTCTTCAGTGCCGTCTCTCCGCCGTGAATCTCGCTCACCATCGCCCAGACGTTCAGCGTCTCCAGCGCCACGACCCCGCCGAGAGAGCCTGTCTCCCCTACGTCGCCGGGAAAACTAAATGCGGCAACGCCTGGAGGTGGCGTTGCCGAAGACGACCGAAGCAAAGAGCCTCCAAGAACGCCGGAGCGCTCCCACTCGCCCGACGCCCCGCATCGCAACGACGATTCTGCAACGGTGTCCAACAACCTAAACGTCGTTATCGACGGACTCGACGCATCGGCACTCGTGGACACCGGAGCAGACTACTCAGTCTTGAGTGGGAGGCTTTCCCGCCGCCTTCGAAAAGTCACGACGTCGTGGGATGGACCTCAAATACGAACCGCCGGAGGGCACCTCATCACACGAGTCGGGAGATGCAGTGCTCGCGTCGTGATCCACGGTGAGACGTGCCCTGTGAAGTTCGTCGTTCTGCAAGACTGTGCGCGGGACGTTATCCTCGGAATGGACTTTCTCTGCGAGTATGGCGCCGTCATCGACCTCCGGGCAAACCAATTGACACTCCGAAAGCCCGTTCTGCCGCCGATGGAGACCCACATGACGTCACCTGCGCTCCGAGTTATCGCCGACCATGTGAATCTACCGCCGCGGTCGAGTGTTTTCGTCACTGTCATAACCGACGCAGCCGTGCACGGTGAAGCTCTCCTGGAAGGCAGCGTCCAACTGCTCCTTGAAAAAGGAATTGGCATCGCACGAGGCGTAACGGATCTCCAAGAAGGATGTACAACTGTTCTCGTGACAAACTTTCGAAGGGAGCCGCAGCACCTCACGAAGGGTACCTCCGTGGGCCACGTCGAAGAGCTTCAGACGCCAGCCGTCGTCACCGCAATCTCTGAGGAAACCTCGTCATCACAGCAGAAGAGCACGTCGCCACCGGAGCTCGACATCGACCCCGAGCTCCCAGCTTCTAAGCGCTGGCAGCTGATTAACCTCCTCGCCGAATACCACGACTGCTTTGCGACGTCGTCGAAGGTACGCCAAACACCGACGGCGAAACATCGCATTATCACTGACGACGACGCGCTCCCTGTCCGTCAGTCGCCTTATCGAGTCTCCTTAAAGGAAAGGAATGTGATTCAAGATCAAGTCCAGGAAATGCTCGACGAAGACATCATTCAACCCTCAAGAAGTCCGTGGGCGTCTCCAGTCGTCCTTGTAAAGAAGAAGGACGGAACCCTGCGGTTCTGCGTGGACTATCGTCGACTGAACGCTGTGACGAAGAAGGATGTCTATCCGCTCCCCCGCATTGACGATACGTTAGACCGACTGCGCCACTCCCGATATTTTTCGTCAATGGATCTCAAGAGTGGTTACTGGCAAATTGAAGTTGACGAACGCGATCGGGAGAAAACTGCCTTCGTCACTCCCGACGGCCTGTACGAATTCAAAGTGATGCCGTTCGGACTTTGTACAGCACCAGCCACCTTCCAGCGTGTCATGGACACCGTGCTGGCAGGTCTGAAATGGCAGAGCTGCCTCGTCTACCTGGACGATGTCGTGGTATTTTCAAGGGATTTCGACGAACACCTGAGACGACTTCAAGCCGTGCTTCAAGCCATCAAGACCGCCGGCCTGTCTCTCAAGCCAACAAAGTGTCGATTCGCCTATGTTGAACTTAAGTTCCTTGGCCACGTCGTGAACAACAAAGGTGTTCTCCCTGACCCCGAGAAGACCCGCGCCGTAGCTGCGTTTTCGCCGCCGTCTGACAAGAAGGCCGTGAGAAGATTCCTCCGACTGTGTGCCTACTACAGACGATTTGTTCGTGACTTCGCCAAGCTGTCTGCACCCCTGACGAACCTCACGAAAGGCACCGTGAAGTTTGAATGGAAAGAAGAACACCAGCGGTCATTCGACGAGCTCAAACGAAGACTCCAGACGCCCCCGATTCTTGGCCATTTCGACCAGCTCGCTGAAACAGAGATCCACACGGACGCCAGTAACACCGGACTTGGCGCGGTGCTGGTCCAAATGCAAGACGGGGCAGAGCGAGTCATCGCATACGCGAGTCGGACGCTGTCCAAGGCGGAGACGAACTACTCAACGACTGAAAAGGAGTGCCTTGCTGTCGTCTGGGCAATAACAAAGTTCCGCCCATATCTGTATGGAAGTCCTTTTCGCGTCGTCACGGACCACCACTCGCTCTGCTGGCTCGCCAACCTGAAGGACCCCTCCGGACGCCTCGCCCGCTGGAGCCTACGACTGCAGGAGTTCGACATGACCGTGGTGTACAAGTCCGGCCGGAAGCACCATGACGCCGACTGCCTGTCAAGGGCCCCAGTCGAGGCCAGTCCTGCCTGCATCGAAGACGACGATGATGAGTGTTTCCTCGGCGCTCTGGATGTCAATGACATGGCCGCACTCCAGCGAGACGACCCTGAACTACGAGCACTCATCGAGCACCTAGAGGGACAAGAGAGGAGTACGGTTCCCCGTGCTTTCTTACGAATCCTGCCAACCTTCTCCATACGACAAGGGGTGCTGTACAAAAAGAACTTCGTCAACAACAGCACAGCATGGCTGTTGGTTATTCCTTCCAGCCTTCGAGAAGAAATCTTCCAAGGATGCCATGACGACCCAACAACCGGACACCTTGGCTACAGCAGGACGCTCGCCAGGATTCGAGAAAAGTACTACTGGCCGACGCTGCCGAAGACCGTTCACCTCTACACTCGATCATGCCACGAATGTCAGCGACGCAAGAAACCGCCGACGAAGCCGTCAGGACTTCTGCATCCGATTTTTCCCCCGTCCACGCCGTTCGAGCAGATCGGAATGGATTTACTTGGCCCTTTCCCGCCGTCAACATCGGGAAACCGCTGGATAATCGTCGCCACCGATTATCTCACACGTTACGCCGAGACGAAGGCCCTCCCATCAGGTACGGCTGTTGAAGTCGCTAAGTTCTTCATCGAGTCCATTGTCCTCCGGCACGGCGCCCCTGAAGTCCTCATCACAGACCGTGGATCTTCGTTCATGGCCCAGTTGACGCAAGACATCCTTCGTCTCAGTGGCACCGGTCACCGTCGAACCACTGCGTACCACGCGCAGACAAATGGACTAACAGAACGGCTAAACAAAACTATCGCCGACATGATCGCCATGTATGTCGACGTGGAGCACAAGACATGGGACGAGGTGTTGCCGTACGTCACTTTGGCCTACAACACGGCCGTGCAAGAGATCACCGAGGTTACACCCTTTCAACTGGTTTATGGTCGCAAAGGGACGACAATGCTGGACGCGATGTTACCACACGAACCGGCTGTCGACGGAAGCGACGACGCCCAGGTGGTTGCCCAACGGGCAGAAGAAGTCCGTCAGCTCGCCAGACTTCAGATTCAAGCCCAACAACGAATCGACACTGACCGCTACAACCTTCGTCGTCGGGACGTCCACTTCAAGCCCGGAGACAGGGTGTGGGTGTGGACACCGATCCGCCGCCGTGGTCTCAGCGAAAAACTCTTGAAGCGCTACTTCGGACCCTACAGAGTGCTTCGTCGACTCGGGGATCTGAACTACGAGGTGATGCCCGACGGAACACGGACTTCATCACGCCGCCCTCCGCGACCAGAAGTCGTCCACGGCGTGCGCATGAAGCCGTACTACGCTCGATAGGGCTGTGGACCTTATGTATTCCAAATGACTCTTTAGCTTACGGTTCTTTTTGTTTGCTTTGTTTTGTGCTGCATCGGGGCGATGCACTTTTTAAAGGGGGAGTAATGCCGCGCGCGCAGCTGGCCATGTAGGCAGCGCGCGCGTGGCCTAACGGTTATCGCGCCTGCCTTCCACGCAGAAGGCCAGGGTTCGATTTCTGGCCGCGCCTACACATTTTTGTTGACGATGTAGTGTGATGTTCTAGCAAATTCGAGAGCCGCCTTGCTAATTCGAGGTTAGAATGTTCTACGGACCGAACCTTCTACGCCGAATGTTCCGGAAGCCCACGCGTGTGCAAAAGGGGCTCCGCCTGGCAAGCCGAGTCAGTTTCGCCTCAGCGTTCGATCCCGCTGCTTCGCCGCTTTCGACGGCCGCGACCAGGGTGTAAGATAGACAGGTGGGGAAACGGCCCATAGAGGCGTACCGCAGCGCCGTGACCGGATTGTGTACTCGTCTGCTTGCGGGTACCCTCGATTTGCGACAGATGGCGCTGCGGCGAGAAGAAAAGAATTTCCGTCAGTTTAGCCGGTCGCCACTGGTCCCCCACTTGGTCGGCCACCCGGAGTGAGAGTTCGCGGTGCTCCACATAGATGGCGCCACAGGAAAAGAGAAACCCGGGGGTACACAATCGGGTCGCTCATTTGGCTCTCGTTTCCCCACCTGCCTATCTTACACCCTGGCCGCGACGCTCTGTTATTATCTTCTGTTTCCTTTTTACTTTTGGGCACAAGTTCGCCCCCATTAAACGTTTCAGTTTCCTCGGTTATTTCTTGTTTGTCACCTCGTCATTCGTGACACTATGACTATTTAGGAAGAGCTGTTGTTCGGCTTGTTGGTTCATGGTACTGAGTAAACTTGTATCCACTTGTCCTTGTTCACTCCTTCGTGTTCGTCCTCTGTGTTTGGGCATGCACGTTTGCTCAGTACTATGAAGTCGCGGGGCTTGAAGGATTACATTTAATCAGTTTTTGTTTTCATATCTCTTCGCAGTTTACCATAGATACCCACCTAATATCTGGCTTGATTGCACTGGATGACTTGGTGCTGACTCCAGGTCAATGTCCTATGCGAAGTGAGTGTTCTAACATCAATATTTGTACAATCTATATCAATATCAGAATGTTTGATTTTTAATTTGCACATTTTTTTAAAAACAGAGGGTGAGGGTTACACTAGTTTTGTTTTCACCCTGTATTTAGCAGGCTCAGCAGACATTAGATGAGGGGATAATCGTCATGCTCAGTTGACTGATGAACTAAATTGTGTTAATTAACTTTTCAAGTGTTGGTTTTAGGGTTCATGTTGAAATTGCAGTATTGATGGCAATTACTAATAGAGGCCATACTAACTTTTAAGAAATTGCTCAAAGGGAATGGTTTTTTTATATATTAATCGGTCAATGTGCATGTTTTCTTCGTCGATTTATATTTTGCACTCAAAAAGAGCGTTTCAAGTCATGTTCACAGTGAGGCTTGGAAGACTCACGTAGTTGTTTCAATCACGTCGTCACGTGTGTCGTTGGTGCACCCACCAAGGATGGTCTGCCGAGTTGGTGACAACATGTTTGAAACGACTACATCACTCTTCCAAGCGTTACTGTGGGCAGGGCTTGTGATGCTCTTATAAAAGTTACTATTTCAGTTGAGCCGAAAAAACGCGAACGTTGATCGATTAATATTTTTAAAAATCCATTACCTTTTCACAAGTTATTTTAATAGGTCTGACCTTTAATATTAATTGTCATCAATGCTGCAACTGAACATGACCTCTAAACCGAATCATCAGAAAAGTTATCAACAGACTTCGTTAATTAGTCAACTAAACTTTACGATTATCCCCTGATCTAATGTCCGCCGAGCCTGAGGAATACACTGTAAAGATAAAACTCATATAACAGTCGCCCACTACTTTAAAAAAAGACCCGTTAAAACTTAAATCAAACACACTTTATATCTTATTCATAAAATATTTTATGTTGGTGGACTTTGCAACAACAATATCCTAGATATTACGTCAGCAATATAGCGTACATTTTTTTAATGAAGAAGTCTGAAGCTCCCCAAAGCAAACAGTGAATTCCATGCACCAGTTGGATAATTCTTATTATGGTGTTAACTTTCTTAATAAAGTTTTCAGAAAGACTGATTGATTTTGACAAAGTTATATTACCGTATTTAAAGTAGAACATCTCTATACAATACATTATATTTAAGTTGTCTTCAATTATTTCATTTTGTTGCGGCCAAGATACAAATTAAATACTGAGTTTTTTTATGTAAAATAAAACAAATTAGTTCAGTGTACGACAATGTAATTGTAAAAATATATTGCTTGTTTGATTGATTTTTTGATTTCATACTAACTGTTAATTTCGTGCATCATAGCACATCAATCACATGACAGTATTTATGTATTAATATTTCAAGAGACCCAAGCTTTCAATGATTAGAAATTAAAAACTTCATAATAATTATGTTTATTTTTCATTTTAAAGGAATGGTGGAGCGGGAGTGAAAGAGCTTCAATGCTTCAATACATCAATAGTTCAATATATCCATTCTTCAATACTTCAATACAATCGGGTGTTTGTGGAAAATAAGTGATCTCTTTCTGTGTTTCAGACAAGTGCACTTTTGAGATTCTCAGTCCGTGTCGCTTCAACACGGAATACGTAAGTCCGAGATTGTGGTACATCGGACGGAGCAGAGTGCTGAATATCCCCGACCACACCATGCAAGACTCTACTGGTAAGAAAAACACCGTCGTAAATGAAGTGCTTTTGAGAACTCGAATCTTGTTTGTACTCATGTTTGATTTGTATTCTTTACTTTGATGACATGTCATGAATATTTTGTTTGGTTATTTGGATTTTAAATTTTATAACTGGTGGTGCAGCCCAGTTTTGTTTAGGCGATGTAGCTCAAAAGATCTTGTTTTATTTTTTTAGTTTGGACTTATCTTCATATCGCCAATGCGTCTGGATAGCGTTAGAGGACCTGTCGACAGGTTGAATTTTTTCGAAAAATGGGCAAATTAGCCGCGTTGGTTGTATTTGAGGTTTCAACCTTTACTCCCTTACACGTCTGTTAATTTGCATTCAAAACGTTTATTTTTTTTCACAACCCTGGTGGTTGTGAAATTCAATTTCGCTGATATTGAGAGCGGGTTCATTATATGCGCACACATTCGGGCATGCATGGCTAATACATCCATGTCACATATATTGTCTATAAGGTGCAAGCAGGATTCTTCATGACCACTTAAAACCCATTAAGTTTTCAATTGCATGCCTAGCGCTAATGAATTTTGTATTACTAATGTGTCACTTTATATTAGCGGATCGTTTCATTTGTGCTCAACCAACTGATCACTGAATCATAGAATATGGCTATTGATTTAGGCACTATGATTACTGCCATAGCGCGAGTATGATTGTTCATGTCTGGCTCAAAGCTCTTCAGTTTTCGTTTCAGTTCCAGCAGCTCCCTCTCTTAGATATTATTTTATTGTGCAATTGGATACCAGCAGTGTTTTTTTAGGTGTGTTTAGCCCTGTAACATCTCTATGACGAGTGACTGCTTGCTGCAAGAAAGATTACCCAATATCGCTGTTTGCATATAGGCTAGCAAAAACATGTCCGGAGCTTATACAGAAGCACACCGATCATAAATCGAGCTCAATCACACGACAAAGGCTACGTCTTCTGTCTTGTTACTAAAGAGTCACTTTAATAATTTTTGGCACTTTTGATTAATAAAACACTTCACTCTAAATGTTGCACATATACTTGTTCAATTGAACTTGATTCGTGAACATGCACAGGCCATTTTCTGTACGTGAACACGACCGTCATTGATCCCGCCCACCCTGAGTTGAGAGTCTTCCTCGAGCACCGTGATCCCAGCCCCGCCACCTGCGTGACCTTCTGGTGGAAAGGCATCGGAAAACCCAGCGATCTTAATGTATACGTGTAAGTTACTATGTGGCAGCACGCTACTGAAAAGCCCATAACCCCATTCAAAAATAAAAAATGGTATATGAATTGTCTAATAATCATTTCAAGTATATAAGGCGTATATAGGTTCTGATATGCTCGTATATATTTTTATATGTTTACTTTCAAACAATTAGCTTTTGACTGGGAGGCACCCATAGACCCATATCCGATAATAGTGCACGAAATACCCATCTAAAAATAACTGGCAATTGTATTGCATACGTGAAACTTTCTTGCGTCGCAAACGTTTAGCGATACTTCGCCAGACGGCTACGTGCACGGCGCACTTCATCAGATAGTTTATCGCGTACCATGTGTACACTTGATAGCTGTTCCTAGAACGAAGCGATACTACCGCTAATCAGGCTCATAAACCTGACGATCCTCCAGAGCCTTCCACACTCTCTAGCTCCTCTCCCTGAGTGCGCACAGGTGGTCGAGCTCCTCCTCGCCTGCCCCTCTGGTCACATGACCTCCTTGTTGACCAATCAGCTTCGAGCACCCCAGTCCTCCTCTCCCACCCGTCAACCAATCAGTGCCGAGCCTTGCGGCCAGGCTTTTATCTGGGCTTCACAAAATGACGAACACGTAGCCAGAGGAGGCTTCGCGTGAAACATCTGACAGTTAAATAATTTTATTAGTGGACGTGAACCATTTTATGTGGTTCAAGACTATCTCTTTTATAATATACACGTATTATACCGGTCAAAAATGTGGAACATATTAATATCGGGGTGAAAAAACAATGCGTTTTATGTCCCCCATCTGACAGAGAAGGTGTATTAGAGAACCATTGCCAAATGTCAACTTGATCTGTGCGTTCTTCATTGAGAAAATGTACATAACGTCATATTGTAATTTCATATGATATTAATAAAAATGAGCGGTATAGGTGAATCTGTTCTTTTTCTGAAGGATGACGTTTAATTTCCAATGACATTAAGTTAAAAGTAAAATTAAGCTTAGATAAGTATAAAACGGAGTAAGTGCTAGAGTTAAATTCACAGGTGGAAGCAGCAGTTTTAAGTACGTTATTTATTTACAAACACAGGGCGTGTTTCAAAAATATTTATAATGATAGAATGAAATTGATAGCCCGCCGATATATACAGGTTGTTTAATTTTAATTCCAACATTTCTTACCAAAGGTGTTGGAGTTACATCTGCATTTCTTTACCGTTTAATTATCAGACTCGGCGGACATCAGATAATGAGATTACTGTTATGATAAGTTGTCGAATTACCTGTAATCCTTTTATTTTCTATTCTTTTTTACGTTTATGGTTTATATCGCAAGTGCAGTTTTAAAGACAGTTACTATGAGATTTTAGACAAATATAAAAATTTCTCAAATGCCAATGTGCTTTGAGATATTCATCAATCAATTTTCGCATTGTCTGATTCTCGGACCGGGCGCAGAAAGGGTGCCTCAACTTCTGTTCACAAATATTCATAGAATTGTGACGTAATCTCTTCGCGCATCTCGTCATTATATTGGCAGCATGTCCTTGGAGGATGCGGCGTCGTCTCGATTTTGAGATAATGACGAAGCGCCCGGAAGAAGTACGTCACGCTTCCATGCGTTAATAGGATTGAGAGTTTCCGACGCTCCTTCCGCGTCCAGTTTGAAATCATTTCGCAAACACACGAAAACTAAGATTTGATACCAGATATTTAAGTTGGTTTCAGCTTTAATATTGACTGTCTCAAACACTGCAATTTCACCGTGACCCATCAGTCCAATCATTAAAATGCAAATTCGCCTATCTGAAATTAGGTTGCCAACTTATCGTGGTGGCGTTTACACCACCCAACGTCGGACGAGCTCGATAAAGAAATAATGAAGGCGGCCGTTTTTTAACTTTCCTCTATTTTTTTCCCAATTCGTTCGGAACAAAATCTAACAGCCTGCATGTTTTTTTTTATGTTTCTACTATGAGAAATGAAAGGTAGCTAGGCTACCTTGTCACACTATCTGGTTTACATTAGGATAGCTTATGGTATCACCACTACCACTACAGCTACCGACAGCTTAAGGAACGAAGGGCGTGTTTTAATGTATTAACGCTTCTTGCTCTTTGGCTTTGTTTTTCAGCGACCTGATTGGCCCTTCACAAGATCTCGTTGGATGAGTGTCGAGAGTAATTGATGCTGATCGCCACTCGCCACATTAAGTACAATTAAAGCCATAAGTTTTAGTTCGGGTGTCAAAACAACAAAGGGCATCTCCGTGATGATCTGACGTGCGAGAGAAATTTCAGCGACACGGCGACTCCTCCGCAATAAGCCTCCGTCAGATTGCGTGCGCAGCTCGGCCGGGATTCGAATCCACCAATTGGGCTCGTTGCTTTGCCTCGAAGCCATCGAGGCGGCTAGAGATTTTCCACAACTTACGCTTCCTGAACTGTCGCTGATTATAGATAATGAATAAATCTCTGTAAATGCCTAAGTACCCAAGACAACTGTAATGCCGCAGAAACATTTTCCTCGTGTTAATACTCGTAGAGGTCGACAGTATTTGTGTGGGCTTCATGCAAGTGAGATTAAAGTTAAAAAGAGCCTTCAGCCTCTCAACAATACGCTATGTAACGCGTGTTAAAGCATAAAATGCTTTTGAACGCTACCCCGAACCGCAAAATTTCGTCCGTCCCTCGTCCGTCCGATCATCCATGTATTTTCTGCTACATTTAGTGGGGAAAGCGGCGTCATGTGACCTATACCCTTAAGGAAAATAGATATCACGTGACTTATACACCAATTCAGTTACCCACTAAATTTACCGGGAAAATTCACATCATGTGACCCAAACACCAATCCAGATTCCCCGCTACATTTAGCGGGGGAAATCGACGTCATGTGACCTATACAACCATTCAGTTTCCCCGCTAAATTTAGCGAAAAAAGATACGTTTTGTTGCACGCCAATTCCCTATAATGCGCTTAACGCATTATAGGACTTTAAAAATAAAGGTCACTGCCATTTTTTTTATTTTTTTATTTTACGTTTGTGCAGCCACAGGAAAGAAACAGTGCTGAGGGACCCAGTCCTTTCTGTGTACACGCGACCTACACCCTACTGGTGGAACCCCGTTCTGTCACAGTTTCCTCAAAGACCAAGTGGCAGGTAAGTTGTAATTAATCATATTTTTCTCTTCTGCAGGTCAAAAAGCAAGACTTTGTCTCATAAAACGTGGGGGCACTGGCATTCTATAGATATTTATTGGCAACAGAAACTACGAAGAACGGCTTTGTAAGCCAGTCAAAATTCCACGAGGGCCTTAGAAATTACTAGTTTAGATATGCGCATCAGAATTATTGCTTACTTATCGATCAAATATTCGTATCGCTGATACTGCCTGGGGCGTTCAATCGAACATTGAAATTTTGGTTTGCGCTTTTAGGTTGCACGAACACGTACGACAGAAGTGGAGAAAAGCTGAGTAGCGGACTTAATTTGTCACTTGGAAACTTTCACCACCTTACACGGCCTCCAAAATAAAAAAATAAAAAAAATATTCGAAAGTATGCGGCTGAAATAACCGTACTTGATCGGTTAATTCATCTGCATATTGTAAATTTATATTCACTTCTTACGGGTCAAACTGATCTACTAAAAACGAGCACACTGACCTTTACAATATTGTTGGGGGCAGTTTGCACCCCATTTAAACAGAGCGTACCTCAATACATATCTATGCTTTCACACTTCTATGTACGCTGGACGTGACGCCTATAACGTGATGTCACATTCCCTGTAACTCTTTGAAAAATATCAAGATGCCGCCTGAATTAGTGTACTTTTTCTGACTCTAATCGTTTAATTCAAAATCAGATGGTTTTTTTTTATTTTATTTATTCCGTTTGTATGCGGAGTGCAAGTTTGTCTGCTTCTTGCGCATGGGTTGCGGTGACGTGTGAACACCGAGTTCTCAATGGTGTCGATTGAAAGCATAGTCTTGGGTAGACCTCAGTGCTAGCTGCCTTGAGGCCTTCCAATCGAGCTGCCTTGAGGCCTTCCAATCGAGCTGCCTTGAGGCCTTCCAATCGAGCTGCCTTGAGGCCCTCCAATCGAGCTGCCTTGAGGCCCTCCAATCCGGAGCTGCCTTGAGGCCCTCCAATCGAGCTGCCTTGAGGCCTTCCAATCGAGCTGCCTTGAGGCCCTCCAATTGAGCTGCCTTGTGAGGCCCCTCCAATCGAGCTGCCTTGAGGCCCTCCAATCGAGCTGCCTTGAGGCCTTCCAATCGAGCTGCCTTGAGGCCTCTCCGACATCGAGCTGCCTTTGAGGCCTTCCAATCGAGCTGCCTGGAGCCTTCCAATCGAGCTGCCTTGAGGCCTCCAATCGAGCTGCCTTGAGGCCCTCCAATCGAGCTGCCTTGAGGCCTTCCAATCGAGCTGCCTTGAGGCCTTCCAATCGAGCTGCCTTGAGGCCTTCCAATCGAGCTGCCTTGAGGCCCTCCAATCGAGCTGCCTTGGAGGCCCTCCAATCGAGCTGCCTTTGAGGCCCTCCAATCGAGCTGCCTTGAGGCCCTCCAATCGAGCCTGCCTTGAGGCCCTCCAATCGAGCTGCCTTGAGGCCCTCCAATCGAGCTGCCTTGAGGCCTTCCAATCGAGCTGCCTTGAGGCCTTCCAATCGAGCTGCCTTGAGGCCTTCCAATCGAGCTACCTTGAGGCCTTCCAATCGAGCTGCCTTGAGGCCTTCCAATCGAGCTGCCTTGAGGCCTTCCAATCGGAGCTGCCTTGAGGCCTTCCAATCGAGCTGCCTTGAGGCCCTCCAATCGAGCTGCCTTGAGGCCCTCCAATCGAGCTGCCTTGAGGCCTTCCAATCGAGCTGCCTTGAGGCCCTCCAATCGAGCTGCCTTGAGGCCCTCCAATCGAGCTGCCTTGAGGCCCTCCAATCGAGCTGCCTTGAGGCCTTCCAATCGAGCTGCCTTGAGGCCTTCCAATCGAGCTGCCTTGAGGCCTTCCAATCGAGCTGCCTTGAGGCCTTCCAATCGAGCTGCCTTGAGGCCTTCCAATCGAGCTGCCTTGAGGCCCTCCAATCGAGCTGCCTTGAGGCCCTCCAATCGAGCTGCCTTGAGGCCCTCCAATCGAGGCCTGCCTTGAGTGCTCCTCCAATCGAGCTGCCTTGAGGCCCTCCAATCGAGCTGCCTTGAGGCCCTCCAATCGAGCTGCCTTGAGGCTTTCCAATCGAGCTGCCTTGAGGCCCTCCAATCGAGCTGCCTTGAGGCCCTCCAATCGAGCTGCCTTTGAGGCCCTCCAATCGAGCTGCCTTGAGGCCTTCCAATCGAGCTGCCTTGAGGCCTTCCAATCGAGCTGCCTTGAGGCCTTCCAATCGAGCTGCCTTGAGGCCCTCCAATCGAGCTGCCTTGAGGCCTCTCCAATCGAGCTGCCTTGAGGCCTCTCCAATCGAGCTGCTCTTGAGGCCCTCCAATCGAGCTGCCTTGAGGCCCTCCAATCGAGCTGCCTCTGAGGCCCTCCAATCGAGCTGCCTTGAGGCCTTCCAATCGAGCTGCCTTGAGGCCCTCCAATCGAGCTGCCTTGAGGCCCTCCAATCGAGCTGCCTTGAGGCCCTCCAATCGAGCTGCCTTGAGGCCCTCCAATCGAGCTGCCTTGAGGCCCTCCAATCGAGCTGCCTTGAGGCCCTCCAATCGAGCTGCCTTGAGGCCCTCCAATCGAGCTGCCTTGAGGCCCTCCAATCGAGCTGCCTTGAGGCCCTCCAATCGAGCTGCCTTGAGGCCCTCCAATCGAGCTGCCTTGAGGCCTTCCAATCGAGCTGCCTTGAGGCCCTCCAATCGAGCTGCCTTGAGGCCCTCCAACGAGCTGCCTTGAGGCCCTCCAATCGAGCTGCCTTGAGGCCCTCCAATCGAGCTGCCTTGAGGCCTTCCAACCGAGCTGCTTTGAGGCCTTCCAATCGAGCTGCCTTGGAGGCCTCCAATCGAGCTGCCTCTGAGGCCTTCCAATCGAGCTGCCTTGAGGCCTTCCAATCGAGCTGCCTTGAGGCCCTCCAATCGAGCTGCCTTGAGGCCCTCCAATCGAGCTGCCTTGAGGCCCTCCAATCGAGCTGCCTTGAGGCCCTCCAATCGAGCTGCCTTGAGGCCCTCCAATCGAGCTGCCTTGAGGCCCTCCAATCGAGCTGCCTTGAGGCCCTCCAATCGAGCTGCCTTGAGGCCCTCCAATCGAGCTGCCTTGAGGCCCTCCAACCGAGCTGCCTTGAGGCCTTCCAATCGAGCTGCCTTGAGGCCTTCCAATCGAGCTGCCTTGAGGCCTTCCAATCGAGCTGCCTTGAGGCCCTCCAATCGAGCTGCCTTGAGGCCCTCCAATCGAGCTGCCTTGAGGCCCTCCAATCGAGCTGCCTTGAGGCCCTCCAATCGAGCTGCCTTGAGGCCCTCCAATCGAGCTGCCTTGAGGCCTTCCAATCGAGCTGCCTTGAGGCCCTCCAATCGAGCTGCCTTGAGGCCCTCCAATCGAGCTGCCTTGAGGCCCTCCAATCGAGCTGCCTTGAGGCCCTCCAATCGAGCTGCCTTGAGGCCCTCCAATCGAGCTGCCTTGGAGGCCCTCCAATCGAGCTGCCTTGAGGCCTTCCAATCGAGCTGCCTTGAGGCCCTCCAATCGAGCTGCCTTGAGGCCTTCCAATCGAGCTGCCTTGAGGCCATCCAATCGAGCTGCCTTGAGGCCCTCCAATCGAGCTGCCTTGAGGCCTTCCAATCGAGCTGCCTTGAGGCCCTCCAGTCGAGCTGCCTTGAGGCCCTCCAATCGAGCTGCCTTGAGGCCCTCCAATCGAGCTGCCTTGAGGCCCTCCAATCGAGCTGCCTTGAGGCCCTCCAATCGAGCTGCCTTGAGGCCCTCCAATCGAGCTGCCTTGAGGCCTTCCAATCGAGCTGCCTTGAGGCCCTCCAATCGAGCTGCCTTGAGGCCTTCCAATCGAGCTGCCTTGAGGCCTTCCAATCGAGCTGCCTTGAGGTCTTCCAATCGAGCTGCCTTGAGGCCTTCCAATCGAGCTGCCTTGAGGCCCTCCAATCGAGCTGCCTTGAGGCCCTCCAATCGAGCTGCCTTGAGGCCCACCAATCGAGCTGCCTTGAGGCCCTCCAATCGAGCTGCCTTGGGGCCCTCCAATCGAGCTGCCTTGAGGCCCTCCAATCGAGCTGCCTTGAGGCCCTCCAATCGAGCTGCCTTGAGGCCTTCCAATCGAGCTGCCTTGAGGCCTTCCAATCGAGCTGCCTTGAGGCCTTCCAATCAAGCTGCCTTGAGGCCTTCCAATCGAGCCAATCAGAGCTCAACGTTCTGACGTCACCTCAACCCCTGGGCAAGAAGCAGACGAGCTTGCGCACCGCATACGGCGAGTAAGTTCGTCTGCCTTACGTGCAGAGAGTGCGACGGCGTCGGAGCGTCGATTTCTAATTAGAATGATAAAGGGTAGACACGGAGACTGGTTTCCTTTCTCTCTACCCCAGTGTATCCTTCCAATCAGAGCGTAAATGGTCGTCATGAGCTCCTGCAAAGAGAAAGCAGTTCCTTGAAGGCCTGGCGATAGGGCGCCAAACGCCGGCGTCATCTTCCAGGCTTAGCATGGGGTGTCTTACACCTACGGCATTTGAACATTTACCCCTTTTTTGGGGGTATGTTAGTTATTGTGACGAGTAACAATTACTAGATGCGTTCCAACCAAGGATAAACTCAAGGCCGAGATGTCGTCTACTGGGGCGCAGCATCGTCGTGCTCGTGATCACTCCTCTCATCGCCCCTTCTCTCCTGCTCCTCTTGTTCAGCCAACACTTCCTATACTTCCTCTCCAAAAGAGTGCATGGTTGCTTGGGCGAGCTGGTTTGACATCTTATACAATCTTGTGCGCAGCAAGGACGAGGACAAAAGAAGAGAACAGGACACAACAAGGCGTCTTATGAACTTATGAACTCCACTTATGAACAGAAGCAGCTGACGCTACAATGTAACGGTACCTTACAAGCAGCGTCAAAAGCGCGAGTCACTAGGCCTTTTTCTGTATATAGTTGGTCCAGCGATGATATGACACGTGCAGGTACACGACGAGAATAATGGCGGTGCCCTTTTCGACGCTTTCTCGTTGGTCCCATCGGCTCGTAGCGTCGGCTGCGTCTGGAAACGAGGGATAGAAAGAAACAATGCCAGAGGTCCGCGTTTTCAACGTCACATGAAGAGGCAAACGCGAGACACAAATGGAACACGAGTGCTGTGATCGGCGTTCGGTTTAGACTCGCGTCCCCAGTGATCAAACTCGAGAGTCAGCCGAACACTGATGCACCGGACACGTCCAATCTGTGCCCGTGTTGCACTCTTTAGTTGACGTTAACTATTCAGCCTTCCGGCCTCGATAACTGAAAGATGTTGTGGCGAGCAGTTCAATCGCCGCTCGCCCGGCCTAATAACCGACACTCTGTTTGGGAACAAGTACCACCAGACAACAGCGCCACTTCAGCGGTGTGACGTTAGAGCCGCCTGTTGGGGTGCATGGACCGTTTCAATAGGTCCAATTCTGCGCGCTGCCGTATTTGTCTTCTGGGCTGTGGAATGCGTTCTGAGCACACGCGCAGTAGTGGCTTCATTCTGCGAAATATCGGACGCGTCGAATGCGTCCACGGACAAGTGACACGAGTTTTAGTTTAGGTGATAAGAGTTGGAAAGGTGTACAATGTTTGCACGTGTGTTTGTGCGATTTCGCATGGTGATGTTTACCGGTGGTCATCGAGCGTTTTGGGAAAACGAGAAGGTACGTTGAACCCCGAATGTTGAAGTCGCGTTCAACTCTCTACTGCCGATCTTTGTCCTTGCTCCGGCATTATCACTGGCAGCGACGCCAGAGAAACGCTTAACACGGCACAGGCTTGGCAATCCTAGGAACCTAAATTGTGCCTAATATAGTTTTGCTCCAAGGCTTGAGCAAAAGTGCCGGAGCGCTTTTTCTTTGCGTTTCTGCTGCATTATCTGGCTCGCCAGATAAATGCCAATGTGCCAGACTTGAGCAAAAGGTGCCACGCATGAACCGAAGCACCAGGCGAAAAATCTAAATAGGGCACTTGTTCGGTAACACAGGTCCAAGCTTACCGCGTGAAACCGAATAACTTGAATGAAGCCTAATTCGGGGACTTGTTCGGTGATTCGGGTCTACAGATGTTAGGTAATGGCCAAACAACTAGCACTGAAGCCTACATTTTGCGCTGGTTTGGCGAATTAGTGCCCAAAGAAGGTCAAGCGTGGTTCAACTTGGGCGTGTTCTGGCTTTTAAAACCCTACATTGTAGGACAAAAACGAATTTGACCTTAAATACCAGTTACAGCACTTTATTTGTAAACAGGAACCACAACCACTTGCTTCACCCTTGACGCCTGCCTTTTCAGCTGGTATTCGAAGCTGTCTCTTCCCCGTATTCCACCGAAGACTCTGGTGTGATGGTGGACGATGTCGAATTCACCGATGGAGAGTGTCCGCCTGAGAGTAAGTGACGTAACAAGTAAATAATTTTAAACTCACCCTAAGTATATAATTAAAGTCGTAAAACACGCATTGTGTAGTGTGTTTTGAGCTGCGCTGGGTGTTCGTTTATGAGCATATTTCATTTCGGGGGCAAGGTTAAATTTCACTAAACTTGGCGAACTTACGACGCGATAAATTGAACCCAGGATTCCTGGGTTCTGCAGCGAGAGCTTTCGCTCCATGGGTTGGGAAGAAATTCGCGTTAACACGCACAGCCACAGCAACAGTTGTCGGGAAAACCTGAATGGGTTTAATACATCGATTCAAATTACTGAATAAGTTTAGCGGTAAAAACTGAATTGGCTGGTGCTCTGTACCAATTAAATTTCTCTGCTATGAAACGCCGTGAAACGCTTATCTCTTAATATAGCGAGACGGAAGTCTGCTAATACAGCGTATTACACTTCTAAATTGCACGTCCTCCTACAATATTTTATTAAACACAAACCCTAGCCACACCATGTATGTCAAATCGATATTATGATATTGGAACAGTCTTTTCAGAATTGTTGGCGAGCCTCCACTCGTACGTGACTCCTTAACGTTCACAAAAACACTTTTTTTTTATCAACGTGCTCGTCGTGTAATGAATTCAGACTTGCGAGTTTTATAAATTTAGTAGAACCTTCGTTGATATTTTTTTTAAAGCGACATGGGTAATAATGAAAGTCGAAGACTGACACTTTGAACGTGTTTTCAGACTACTGCACTTTCGAAGAGGATGTCTGCGTTCCATGGGTTGACGTGAAATGTAAGCTCAGCATTCGAATTTTCATCGAAAGGAACTTAAATATTACGTTTTCTTACTGATTTTGCTAATAGTAATATTTTTAAGCATGAATATTGTTATCGAGAGTCATTGCTGGGCTATGCCCGAAGAAACAAATTCATCCCTATTTTTTTACCGAAGGACGATATTCGAATGCGATATTAACTTTCTTGTTGAAACGAGCCCAAATCATGTAGAAATATCTGGATGAATACAATATATGGTATCGTACATAACAAATATATTTTATCGCAAGCATTTTATACATATTTACGAGTTTCTTTTGTTTTATTCACTCCGCTTCCTTTGATTTCTTTAAATTGTGACTTGTTAAACAATACTCGCCCCTCAACAGAAGATTCCTGGGACGTTCGGCTGTATAAAATATGAGTGCTTCGATATCAATCGATTTGTCCACGCTGTTTCTTGCGAACTCCTCAGTGAATTCAAGCACAGCCAATCTTGGATGGGAAGTGGAGCGAGCGGGAAGCTTCGAACGACTCTCCAGTGATCACACGTTGGGAACCGAGGAGGGTGAGTTTATAACCTTAGTACTTATGCGCCAAGTGCTCTAGCAACATGGACGCCATACAAAACCGTTTTACTGGAGGAGTTAGTTGGGCTCGCCTCTTCTCCCCAAATCTTGTCGAGATCTGGCGTCGAGCTTTTCCTTTTTATCTGGGTCAATACCTATTTAGAATGGCACATACGACCCATTACCCCCATTTCCCATAATACCATATTAAACAATCTTATGACATTTTATTAATTTTTTTTCAATAAAGAACGCAAAGATCAATATGATGTCTGGCAAGGTTGTCGAGCATGCATCGTCTGGTAGTTTGCGCATAAAAATATTGTTTTTTTTCACTTCCCTTTAATGATTTAATTAGCGCTATACTAATAAATAAAAGTGTCGCACCACAGTAGCCGGCATTATATATATGTATTCTATATTATGAATACACATCTAAAATACAGAATATTCTCTTAAACGACGGTAAATTGTAAAGTCCGCTGATAAAACTACTTTATTTTCAGTTTTTCGAACTGGGACATTCGTGTGGTATTATCGGATATAAGTCGTATGGGGGGACATATGTGTTCTTTTTTCACATAGTTTTCACACACATGGCTTCATTTAAAAATATAATTTACAGGATTGCGTACATGTTTCTACCAGTTGTAAGGTTGTAAACAATTAAGACTATTTACAGGATATTCTTTATAGTGAATGTCGTTCTATTTTAGTGAAGTTCTGCGGATATTTAAGGAGTTTTATGCCCTAGCGTTTTAAAAGCACTCTCAGTTTCTGTTTTTTTGTCACTGTGATGTTCGCCTTGAACGTTAATAAAACTTAGTTTCGTTGTCTGATAATGAATTTAACAGAAATTGTTAATACATAAAATATAAGCTGTATGTGTGCTTCGTTCAGTTTATGAATCAACTTATTGAGAGGCAGTGTGCAATAACCTGGTTACAACAGACATTTGGATACAACATGCCTATTTGTGAAGTTCGGTTTGTTTTCCTCTATGCACCCTTGACTCAACTTCGTAGCTGCGTACAACATACTCCTTTTACAACAGACCGAAATCTTGGTCAAAATCAACGTCTGTTATAACGAGCTTAGACTGTACAATCAAATTATTTAAATTATTTATCTTCTTAGTGCACCAATTCTGGTGAACCACCCTCCTCTAGGAGCTCGAGGGTTTCTTGGTAGGCAACTTGTACAAACCAAGAACGCCATTAAGAAGGAGAGATGAAAAAAGTAGTGTAATCCTAATACTTGCAAAATTAATCCGATTACTCTTGTAAAAAATGTGTAATAAATGTATTCAATAATTACAAACTTACTACAAAAGTAATTAATTTTAAATTTTTGATTACTTCTAAAGAGTTCCGCACAAATCTGCTGGCAACTAATAAGAAAATTTGGGGCTTGGGAGAAATGAAGTCAGACATACTAGCCAAGCTTGAATAGAAATTACTGGACTGAAAATGTGCTTTAGTTTGTACTGTTTAGTGCCACTGAATAAGCTACACTCAGAGTCGCGACACTTTAGCCGTCTTGTTACTTAAACTCATTGTTACCAGTTCTCTCAATTTTTTCTAAAATCACAAAAACGCTCTTACATCCTTCAGAACTGTTTAAACAGATCGCGACAAAACAAAACGACATCATTGGAGCTTCTGGACATCATAAACCTAAGGCCCAGGAAGTCATATATTTTAATCGTACCATCGCCAATCGTACCCTTCTGCACCAGGCAACAAGATGGCGGCAACTACAGGACAATCGGAAATGGAACATCGGCACTCTAAGCATAGCTTATTAAGTGACTCTAGTTCGATTCATGCTCATAGTAACTCTTCTGCCTTTCAGGCTACTACTTGCTGTTCAGAGGCACGGGAAACGTCATGGACTCGGCTGTTCTTGAGCTACGGGAGCGTCGCTTTCAGTGCGCCAGTTTCTGGTACTTCATTTCGAAGAGCTCCAGCGGATGCCGCATTGAAGTCAGCGACAATGTCTTGCGTAATGCTACGCAGGGTTGGAAGCACTTCACCTCTAACTTGAGCTGGAGCTGGGGACTACAGTTTGGGGTGCGTATTATTCGGGGTTTCCAGCTGCACTTGACGAGACAGTGAGCCGGGGAAAAGCCTAACTTGGTCAGAGTCTGGAAATTGTACGGGCCTGACTCGGGCGCAATAGGGTTTGTTGTAAGCCGCTAATCAGGGCCAAAATAATTTTCTTTTTTTGCCGTACTGGTTCCGAATTGCAAATTTTATTAAATAGGCCAATACGGAAAATTCGGTGACGAACGGAATGATCAGGAAGAGTTAATTGAGATTTCATTGCAGTGACACTAGAAAAGTGAGAGTAATTAGAAAGCATAAATCGAGCAGCACGATTTTAAACACATTCGATTGCATTAGTTAAAAAATACTCATGAGGGTTCCTAGATTTAGGCTCCGTAGTCACTCACAACTTAAGGAACGGAGGACACAGCCTAATCATAATGCTTATTAAATTGTAATTCATTCTTCGAGTTTTTTTTTAATAATGTATGCCGCAATTTGATTGGCTGCAGTCCAATAATAAGATCCGTTGGACAAACCACGCTCGGCGCTTATTGGGTTAACGATGACCATGGAACTGATAGATGTTTTAAGAGGGTCACTTTAAGATACAGGAGTGCCAATGAAGCTTAGCGTTAAATTTACCCTAACATAAAGTTGGCACGAGAAATAACACACTGAATGTAGAGCTTCCGGAATAGGTTAGAACTTAGCGAACAAACACGAACACGTTTTTTTTATTGTTATTGTTTAAAGGCATTAATTTGCAGTTGTAGGTAATGGGCAGCCCGACAGCATCTCTCACGCTTAAGGACCATGTTTGGACAAGGTTTGACGTGTCTTAGATTCTTTCCAAGTGTAAGCTATTGAAAAGTTAACTATTCTCGTAACAGGTGACAATCCGTGCCTACTCCGGAACCGACGACACTGCCTTCGTCGCCATCGATGACATTCGGGTGGACGAACGCCAATGCAGTGAACTTGGTGAGTCAATATTGTGCTGAACAAAAGGGTGCTGGGTAACATACCTGCTAAAAAAAATGTCAAACAGCTGTTTTCCCGCAAAGCAGTTCAGAGAGTCAATCGTTGAAGTTTACTCGTGGGACTTTGTGAATAAGGAAGCTTCAAATAAGATTATACCTAATTAAAAAAAGTCTGGGCTGGGACACTCAGTGTGCCGTTTCAAGGGCTTGCGGTATGCTCATGGTCACAGACCAGATCATTTTCTTTAGGTTTAAATATATTACATTTTGATTATCCTCATGCGCCGGGATGCCTGTGTAAATTGCAGCGATTGGCTCTGCTGGCGAGTCCTGAGAGCTTTATTATCCCTCCGCAGCCCAAAGAAATCGCGCCACTAACTGAACAAGAACGTCGGAGAACGAACTCCGAATCAAGAGGTGGCAACATAATACAACACATTCTGCGTTTCTTAAACTGTCAGTTAGTGTAAAAATTGGCAGCGACCTTTACGTTCAGAATCCTATGATGAGCGAAATGCATTAGAGGGAATCGGTGTGTGACGTCACCTATATTTTTTCGTTAAATTTAGCGGGAAAATGAATGGTTGCATAAGTCACGCTACGTCTGGTCACGTGACGTCGATTCCCCCGCTAAATTGAGCAGAGAAACTGGATTGCTGTCTAGGTCACAAGACGCGAATTTTCCCCCTAAATTCAGTGGGTAACTGAATTCGTGTATAGGTAACGTTACGTCGATTTCTCGCTGAATTTATCGGGGAAAGTGAGTTGAGGTGTAGGTCACTTGTCGTCAATTTCGCCAACGTGTATAGCTCACGTGGCGTCAGGTGACGTCACTTGGCGCCGCATCGGCCACTAAATTTAGCGGAAAATGCACAATCGGACGGACGGAAAAAATTTTAAAATTAACAAATAGCGTTAAAAAAAACGTTTATGTTTAAGACATGTAGATTGGTAAAAATATGGCCTTGCCGTTTCTATTATTTGGGACGTCTCCCCACTTGCGACGCTAGTACACTTCGTCTCGCTCAAAGTACAACCGAAACCGACGCTGCGATTCTTTAGAGCAAATCAAGTATCACCAAAAGTGCATCGTCATGGCGCTTGTCCTCTTTGTGCGTCTGCGATCACTGGCTAAACCAATGCCACGCAGCGAAAGCGCTGCAATATTTCGTGTTTTTGTTTTCTCTTCGTGATTGATTTAACCGTTTATGACAACCATACAAAGTGCATCGTCACGCAACACTTTTGCCGGTGCTTGCTTGCCACCATCGGATCGTAGCATCGACCGCGATCGGACTTGCGCCGCGTCCACACTGTAGGTTCTTCCGCATCCGCAAAGCGGTTGAGGACGCGGTTGCTCGAAGATGCAATACAAATTCAAATTCACGCGCATTTCATCATGAAACCGAGCGGATCCGCTTCGCGGTTGCGATAACAACGCAAGTGGGAATAAAGCCTTATGGCGTGTTTACACTCGCGGACTCGCGGGCGGATCCGGGAGGCGGAAAGTGGATTTTGGAGCCGGGTGGCGAAATCGACGCTTCGCTGACGGTGAAGTTTTGAAATGGGTCCCGGACTGAACCGGATTTTCTGCCAGCGACGAGTGGAATTCGCCACCCGGCTCCAAAATACGCTTTCCGTTTGCGCGGATCCGCCCGCGAATGCGAGAGTGTGAGCGCGTCGTTCGAGTGATACGGAGTAGCCCTGCAGCTGGCAACGGGCAGGCGGTGCCAGCAGAGTGTGAGCCCCAAGTTTATAGCCTATCTGGTTGTAACTCGGCAAAGAGCGAACGCTACGCGCTACATTGCGCTCTGACGGCTAGGATATGTGCTACGTATAGACCTTTGCAGAAGTCGCCTTCTGCGCGCCGCCATCTTTGTCTGCTGGGCTGTGGAACGCCTTCTGAGCGTGCGCTGTTGCTCTGCTGTGCGGTAGATCAGACGCTGCGCAAGCGTCCACAGCTCAGTGACTCAGCATTTTTCACCCGGGTAATAAGCGATGCAAAGGTCTATGTGACCACAACGCACATACTTTGGAGCCTGACGCAGCGAAAAGCCTGATATTTCTTCGCAGTAAAAGTGCACTCCGGCGATACATGGTCACGTGCCTCACTCCGTTGTTCAGATTGGCCCGCAGGAGCAGTAGCTTCTGCCGTACTGGCGAATTATACACCCACGGCTTCTTCGCCAACCCATCATTTCTCGCTTCAGACGCTATAGTCTGCGATGTCATCAAAGTAGTAGCTCTCGTTGGAATAATTCAGCTGCCACTTCCAGGCATACCCAATGTTTCTTACTTCAGTCGCTAGATAGCGCCAAACCAAACAGCATTGCAAGTCACGAGTGACAATTATATGTATATAACTATAAATCTTTCTGCGCTTGCAGACACGGTGATCACGGACGACTTCGTATGTAGCATTATCACCGAGGAGACGGTTCCAATGGACAAGGTCTGCAACTTCGTTAAGGACTGCTCCAACGGTGTCGATGAGACGGATTGCGGAAGTTGCGACTTCCGAAGTACTCCCTGTGGTTGGGACCTCGGACGTCTCGGAGACAAAGGTCGGCCATCCTGGCAGAGAAGGCGAGTGGGAGAAATTCCCGGAAGTCCCAAGCTTAATCACGACGACACTACAAACGGTATGTACGAGGATCCATAATGCAATCGAGCAACTCTCTTGCCCGTGCTGGCGGCAAAATAATGTCACAGATCAAAAGAGCAGAACAATGTAAAACTAAAAGTTGACATCGAATGAGGCGAACTGGCGCCTTATTAAAAATTAAAAGGGCACCGTACATCCTGCGACGGTGATCGAAGAGCGACTGTCCCAAAGTAGCGCGTTACCGCTGCCTTTATACAAGCCTTGCATTCAAGAACGTTGCGAACTAGAACGCTGAATGACTGCCAAGTATGGGCTGGAACTTTTGAAACGAGTAGAGATGAATAAATCAAAGATCCGGCCGAGCAGATTCTAATTTCGTACCTCCTGATGGCAACGCGTGCATTGCAACGTACTGATGTGGTCACTGAGGGGGAAAGAAGCAGGTCGTCTTATTCCGATATTTAGCCTCGAGCACGCGCGTGCTGCTTTCCGCCGTGCTTTGGCCGCGCGTGAATCGCTCGAGGCTCACAAATCGCCGAAGCGTTGTCGAAGGCAGGAAGCTCGCGCGTGAAGCGGGACAACTGAAACTCCTCCATGCCGTTCATCTTGTCAGTGGCAATAGCTGTGCATTACCCGATTGCAATCCGGTCGCAAAAGAATCGTATAAGTG
>JAZHYW010006235.1:0-15109 GCA_037355805.1 Ixodes ricinus
TCACGGACGACTTCCTATGCAGCATTATCACTTTGAGGAGACGGTTCCAATGGTGACAAGGTCTGCAACTTTCGCAGCATGGGACTGCACCCAACGGTGTCGATGAGACGGATTGGCGGAAGTTGCGACCTTCCGGAGCACTCCCTGTGGCTGGGACCTCGGACGTCTCGGAGACAAAGGTCGGCCATCCCGGCAGAGAAGGTGAGTGGGAGAAATTCCCGGAAGTCCCAAGCTTAATCATGACGACGACACCACAAACGGTACGTACGGAGGATCCACAATGCAACCGAGCAACTCCCTTGCCCGTGCTGGCGGCAAAATAATGTCACAGATCAAAAGAGCAGAACAATGTAAAACTGTAAGCTGACATCGACGAATGAGGCGAGGTGGCGCCGTATGCGAGGACGATAGGGCGTCGCGTACGATCCTGCAGACGGTGATCGAAGAGCGACTGTTCCAGCAGCGGTACACCGCTGCGCCTGATACGCGCTCTCTGCATTCAAGAACGCTGCGAACCAGGAACGCTGAATACGACCGCCAAGCATGGGCTTTGGAACTTTTGAAACGAGCAGAGATGAATAAATCAAAGATCCGGGCCGAGCAGATTCTAATTTCGTACCTCCTGGTGGCAACGCGTGCGGTGCAACGTACTGATGTGGTCACCGAGGGGGAAAGCAGCGGAAGCCGTGTCTTGTTCCGGATGCTGCCCAGCCTCGAGCACGAGCGTGCTGCTTTCCAGTCGTGCTTTGGTCGCGCGTGAACGCTCGAGGTCTCACAAATCGCCGAAGCGGTTGCTCGAGCGTGGCAGGAAGCCTGGCGCGTGAAGCGGGCGAACCGAAACTCCTCCATGCCGTTCATCTTGCCAGTGGCAATAGCTGTGCATTCCCGATTGCAATCCGGTCGCAAAAAGAACTGCATAAGTGTATGTGTTCATGGGCGTACCAACCGGGGGGGCAAGGGGGCGCTTGCCCCCCGGTTCTCAGAGTGGGGGGCAAGGCATGTGTTTTGCCCCCCTGAAACAGCCGCCACTGGGCAGGGCAAACACTGGCCGTCGGCGCCCAAGGAATACCAAGGGCACCGCCCCCCGACCCGCGGGGACATATTTTTAACGCGCAGGCGATACAAACCCTTGCAACGGCGCTCACGCCGCATTGGCTAATTGGTGGAGATAGGCACTGCCGTCGTCAACATAGGCAGTGGTCACAATGCGAGTTTCCGAAGCGGTAGCGTAACTTAGTTGTAAGATGTCTGCCTTATACGTAGCAGACCCGGGTTTCATCCACGGTGTGGGCTTCTTTTTTTTTCCTCGAACATTTTGTTTTGTTGAGGCATTTGGCGATATTTACAACATTTCTTTTTTACGATTAACATTGAAAAAAACAAATGTTGTCGACGAAACATCGCTAAACTAAATCATATGGGACTCTATTTACGGATGTGCATGGGAGATAGCGGGGCTTGGGTTGCCGGCTGCAAAGCGGCGTGTACGGGGGCAGAAAGGGGGGGGGGGGGCTAAGTGGGTTAATAGTTTTGTAATTAGCAGTCGCACACTGTCGCCGCGAAGCGGCGTGAACGCAGGCGGGAGGAGGGGGGGAGGGTTATATACACGGCGTTGTCTGAATCCGAAATTTAAGTTCCCGCGCGTTGCCGAGCAGCCAATCGGGCGTGAGCGTCGTTGCTAGGGGGTCTATCGCCTGCGCCGAAAAAGTTAGTGATGGACCGAATCTGCCGAACTTCAGATTTGGCAATGTTCCGCACATGCCGAAATTCAGAAGTAAAGTTCGGCAAATGTCTGCGCTCCCGCACGAACGCGACGGGGCCATGGATCGCAAATGGACGCCGCGCAGTCGCGCTTTTACCATCGTACAGTTTAGTACAACCAGCGGTTACGGCGAGGTGTGGAATAGGCGACACGGTAACTGTGCGTTTGTGAGGTGTTGCGGGTGTGGTTCTCTTCAATATTTTCTGCCTCAAGAACAGAAGATCGACCAGTAATTTACGCAGTCCACTGCGCAAGTGACAAATGATGCGGTGCATTCTGGATAACGTGAATTTCATTTGACATTTCCATTGATGAAACGAGGTAAATTCTGTTTCACCTTATGATGTACCACAGGAATGGCTACAAGCGCGAGCTCCTTGCTCTAGGGCACATCTCGGCGGCACAAGATCTCGTGCGTTAAGAGCAGCTCCCAACGCTATGAGCTCGCGCTTTTAGCCTTCTCATGCGGTACAGCATCAGGTGAAAAGGAGTATAGTTGAAACATTGACTGACAACTGACAATTACGCTCAGTGTTCGCAGCCCACTGCCGTCAAACGGGGCAGAGTCACGAGAGCTTGCCAGAATGCATGGGATGCAGGTGGCATCCTCGTCATAATGTGATACATGTTTTCCCCCTTCTTTTCTTTCCTTTTTACGCACTTTTATATATCGGTTTTGTTTTTTCACATGTGGTGGCGAGCTGGCAGGCGCTCTGTGTAAGGGTTTTCACCTATCTGCCTAGCCCGGGCCGCACACCCCTACATGGGCCTTTTCCAGTTTGTGCAAATAAAATTATTATTATTGTTATTAATATTATTATTATTATTATTATTATTATTATTATTACACTGCTATTTCCGGCTCACAAGTAGTTTGCCAAAACAGAATAATATTGATTTTTAGTTCGCGTTATTTCGCTATTTTCATGTATCTGCATTAAATTAAACACAAAACTATCATGCTCGACGTTGCACATCCGACATTCCTAACTCTCCCCATCTTTCTAAACGTCCGTGTGTTTCCTAACACCAGAAACCGGAATTTTAAAGGTTAAAAACGGCACGTTGTGAATATGGAACGCACACCTTCATGCAAAGCTGACGTCAAGTGACTCAAATCGAAAAACATGCATATTTACAATATTGTTACCTCTTCTGGTGAAGGCTCAGCAACCGTTGCATTCGTTTTCGCGCACGAAACGGCGACTCCCAGAGAAAGTAGGAACGCAGTGATTGCCTTTATTTTAACAATGTAAACACACTTGCAGGTGTGCGCTGATGAAGTCTCAAAATCAAAACTCTGGTAGCCTGATTCGTGACTGCGCCGGCGGCGCTACTACCCAACTTCGTTGTCACGCCACTTTCTGGAAGCAGTCACTAAAATTGCAAGTAAACACACAAAAGCGACACCGACACACTTATCTTGCAGAATATCACCTTATTTACTAATATGTATGTCAATAGGTACTACATGTTGTATTCAAGTAAAAAAAAAACTTAAACCTTTTTTTTGTGAGAAAAAACTAAATATCAACGTTAAGTCTAGGAAATAGCTAACGTAATACCTGTTCACAAAACTGGTGATCGCCAACTAATAAGTAATTACCGTCCCATCTCTCTTGTTCCATCTAAGCTCATGGAGCATATACTTTACTCAAATATAATAAACTTTCTTGACTCTCATAACCTTCTTTTTGAACATCAGCACGGATTTCGTAAATCTTACTCTTGCGAAACCCAGCTAACCGCCGTCCCTACTGATATTTATTCAAGCTTCGATTTGAATATTCAGACCGACGCCATTTTCATTGATTTCTCCAAAGCATTCGACAAAGTACCACACCAACGTCTTTTAACAAAGCTTAACGATATTAATATTCATCCCTTTGTTGTTAAGTAGATTTCTGAATTCCTAATTAGCCGTAAGCAATATTCCTCCGTTAACAACGTAAAATCTCTCACCTCTACCGTAATGTCAGGTGTCCCCTTCTGTGCGGCTGTTCGCCGACGATTGTGTCATTTACCGACCCATTCTTTTATACCATGATCATCATGCTCTCCAGGAAGACATTGAGTCTGTAATCCATTGGTGTGAAAAATGGCAGATGACGTTAAACTTCAATAAATGTAGATCCCTATCATTTTCCCGCAGTTCGCGTGCCACACCATTTCCGTATTACCTAAATAACACTCAAGTAATAGCATGCTCATCTTATAAATACCTGGGTGTACATCTCACCTCTCACCTATCATGGACTACTTACATAACTTCTGTTATTTCTGATACTAACCGTTCTCTCGGATATTTGCGCCGTAACCTCAAACTTGCTACACGCTCCGCAAAACGACTAGCGTATACTACTCTTATAAGATCGAAGTTAGAATACGCCTCATCTATATGGTCCCCATGGCAGTCCTGCCTTCCAAATAATCTAGAATTCGTCCAAAACAGAGCCCTTCGTTTTATTTATAACAACTACTCACCATATACCCGCATATCAGGATTACGCCAATCAGCTAACCTTCATTCACTTTCCCTTCGCCGCCGAGTATCACGCCTTTCTCTCCTCCATCGAATTTTTTTTATCACAATAGCCACCTCAAAGAATCACTGCTATCACCTCTCCATCGTATTTTCCCGCGTCTAGATCACCTATGTAAATTACGTCCAATTCGATCATCAACTGTTTCTCACCAGACTTCCACACTACCATTGGCCATCGAGGATTGGAATTCACTATACCACATAACATCGTTTCTATAAGTCATACTACTAACTTTGTTGAAGCCATTACCCTCTCTTTATATAACCTACCTAGCTAGCTTACAGTGCTATAATTGTGTTTACTGTTCTATTTGTTTTTGTTCTATTGACACCCCCTTGTATAATGCCCCACGGGCCCTCAAGGAAAATAAATGATGATGATGATGATGAACAGTGTATTTTTGCCGAATCTTTAGAAAAGTTCGGCAAAAGTTCGGCTCCGCCGAATTCCAAGATTCGGCAAATGTTCGGCCCTTCACTAGTGAAAATATGCGACCCGGGGGGGGGGGGGGGAAGGGGGGGGAGTTGGTTTGCCCCCCACTCAAAAACAAGTTGATACGCCACTGTGTGTGTTGTGTGTATGTTTATACAACCTGAACTAAGTCTGCCTCAACGAGCGACTTGTCTCTCAGCTGTAGGTTAGCAATTTAGCTCATCTACAGAATAAGCCGATGAACGGAGTGCAAATAAAACTTTGTTGCAAAAGTGGCTATAGGTAGTGCATTTATCGTACAGAAATCTGCTGAATGCAGATTTCTGCTGGTTTGTGGTAAAAAAATGCAAACATTATAAACCAGTTCATAAAGGAAACAAACCATCTGGCAGATGCTGGTAATCCCAGAAGGCTCCACATGAATCATAAACTTGAAAGCTTTCTTGGGATGAACAGCCGAGGCATATCCAGTAAACCTGAGCGTGTGTTGTGAGCAGCATCGTGAGCCATATGGATTGTTTAAGAGTTTCTTCGTGTGCACATAAAGAACGAATTTTGACGTTCCTGCTTGTATTTTTTGTTGCTATTTTTTGTGTTGAAGCCGGGGGCTTTGAATCTGAGAATTTTATTTTGTGTGACTGAAGTGACAACAAATATTTTGAGCAACTTGGCTATACTTATAAAAAGCTTGCAACATGCGCTTTCAGAGCAATTGAGGCATCCGTTACATAACCAAAACGTACTACTCTTGTTTTAAGCAATCACGCCTCTCCCTTTGAGGTGTTTGCATTCAGTAACTGTTATTAATTAGGCGAGCAAACTCTCTTCCTCATTCTGAATCTACTCGTTTCGACTGTATTGCCGTTGCGCTAAAATAGCAAAACAGCCTGCCAGGTCAGGCCTGTCCAAACAGGCTACTACAAACCACACGACTCCTGCAAAAGTCGTCAAAATTGAACCGTCCGGCAGTCGTCGGTCGAATGTCTGTTTGGACACCGGCCGAGCCAAATTCACGACTTGCCTCCTCGCCTCCTCCACTTGTCGTTGACGTCGGTGCTCGTCAGACTTGACGTCACACGCCACCTGCCAATGGTATGCCTGATGCCTGTCTATCTCCCGCGGATCACAAAGTCGCCGACCTTGCTACCGCCGTCACCTCGGCAGGAAGGCCAAAGAGGTCCGGCTTCGGATGGATTTGGGAGATTCCTTCGTCGAAGCGCGCGTTTCGGCCGCCTCGGCTCAGCTTTTTTTCGTCAAAATCCACGCTCGTAGCTCGAAAAAATTAATAAAGTGCAGTGCGCAAAAGGGAGACTTTTAGTTGTATGTAGAAACACTGAGAACTTAAGAATATAGCATTTATTTTATTAAATTTCAAACCAACCACGTTTGTTTGTCTATACGAGGTACGTTAGGAACAAGAGCCGCGGGAATCCGATCCAATCCACAGAACTGCTGGACGATGACACGACCTTGGACACGACGCGCGCTCGCCTGGCTTGCCCCCTCACACTCGAGTCTTCCCTTTCCCGTTTTCGGGACTTCCAAAGCGGCGGAGGCCTTGAGCGATTGACCGACAGCCAAGAGAGCGTGTGAGTGGCTCTCCGGACCCACGTGATGAGCAGAGCAAGGCCGCCGTGGAGGAAGCGAGGGGGAGATTTAGCGGGGGACGCTTCCCCCGGCAGCTTTGACGGGAGGGAAGTTTCCTCCGACGGCCGGAAGCGCAGCGCAGCAACGACTTGCAGGAGTCGTGAGTGTTGTAGTATCCTGTTTGGACACCCCTTCAGGTGGTTTGTACTTGCAAATTAGTAGCAATCTTTTTTTTGTCAGTGAATTAATTTTCAAAAGAAAAGGGCATCAAGCTGCAGTGCAATCAAATACTGTTAGCTGTTGGGTAACTATTTTCACATTAAATAACAGCTTGGAAACATCGACTGCATTCAGCGTCTACTGATTCCATCCACAGTGTTCTTACTTTGGCATCTAAAATAAAAGTTTTGATAGAGTCCCTGGCGGCCTTAAAAAACAAAAAGCGGACGAGTCCTGAGCAGAGAATCTTGCTATTTCCCCACAGTCAGTGAGGTTGCCGCATTAACCAATAGGAATGCCAGAAAACAAATCGGGAGGTAGGAATGGTCAACGTAATAGTCCATTGCCTACGTATCTTAGCCTACTGTCAGTGACTATGGTGTAGTCGGGGGCAGGTTAAAAACCACCTAAGTACACCACCACGAGCGCAAGCTTTCTTGGCTTTGATGACACTTTGTCGCACACGCAACCAAAGCCCAGCGGGCGGCAACGTTCGCGTGCTGGAGTCAGAGCACCTACTAGGTCTTGATTCTATCACAGGCTTAACTTTTGGAAAGGGAAGACTTTTAGGAACGGACTCGCATTTATTTCTTGAACTTGGTTTTTACTATTACATTGTCTGCTTCACTTATTGCAGGTTTCTATATGATCTTGGCGGGTGAAAAAGAGTCCAAGCAAGTGGTGGGAACAGCGATTGCGTCGGCGCCTATCATCCGAAACACGTACTTTCTTTGCATGTTCACCTTCTGGTACAACTACGCAAGTGAGTTGTATACAATCTAACCGATTTGTTCTATATTAATGAAATATTGTACGTGTTGAAAGTAAGATTGTTCTAGGAACCATTCGCGGCACAATCCTACACCAGAAAAAAGGGCTCAGCGTTTCGCGAAATTATTAAATGCCCGGGGGAACTAAAAAACTTTATAAAGAAACGTAGCGGCCTCCTTTGAAGAGCGCCGCTTGCTATCCTGGGCGCTCATAATGGCGGTCGATTGCGGGAGGGCAAACAATGAAGATGAAAAAGGGTGCACAGCCGAGGAGAAGGAGGAGCAGGAGGAAGATGAGCTGGAGTGAGGGGAAATGCCTTTTCAAAATGCTTTACTGTACTCTTCGTTACACCAATAAATAAGACAATTTGGCGCATTATTCATGCGCAGCAGAAAGTACTTCGTACAAAATTTGGTTGTCGAAGCAAGAAACTACTCTTTTTAATGTTTAAACGCCTGTGAAAAAAAACAAAAAAAAAACAGCCAGCTATTATAAAATTTGCCCACATATATCTTAATTCACCACATAAATTAGTAAACAAACAATTCTCTGCGAGAATCCCCCCCCCTTTTTTTTTCTTTCTTAGTGCGGTTCTTGAGATGAATGCGCAATAAGGGATGCATTTTGCTCCTCGAAAATGGAATGGCCTTGGCGCCAACAATTCTCGCGTAGTCCAAACGGGTGGACGCGCGCGGCCTCGGGGTTTTCCCCTTTGAATTGGGAGCAGTGGCTGCCGCAATCTATCGTCGTGCACAGCCTTCGAGACAGTGTAGACGACCGTCTCTACTGTTTCGGCGAGTCCGGTATCTCGGTGCGTCGGCTGCTGCCCTCTCCCTCGGCGCAGCACAAGACGCGACATCGTGGACAGCGCGAAGCGAATGCGCTGTATTGAACGTGGGATGTCCACGCGGATAGGTATGGATTTGACGCTGTAGGCTCGCTGTCTAATGCACATCAGCGGTGTGGAATGAATCCCAGTAAAGCATTTGCAAATTCCGTCAAAGCGCAGCGGTGGCTACAAGCCCATGGCCCCGATCAAGAAGTACATGCGACATATAATTTTTACGAGATCACGTGGCCACTTGTTGTGGCTGCGACTTGACGGGGTTGAGCCAACACCATCTTAAAATAATGAAGTCCTCCGTACTCCTCACTCTTCCTTCATGGAAAGTCATCACAGTCGGATGGCGCCTACTCGGCAATTGGACACGAGCCCGATGCCGAGCGTCCTTCGACGCGTTGATTGGACACGAGGCCCAGCCGAGCGCTGACGCAGCACTCGTATCCAATCCATGTCTTCGCTCGATCTCACTGTGATGACGTCACAATTCTGCTGTACAGGCTTTGATTATTCTAGGTGGTGCTGGCTAAGCGCTGCTCGTTTTCTTCTCGTTTACCTTGTGACTGCCATTACGCTGAGAGAAGAAGTCTGTTTCCCAGGTTATGAACGTCGAGGATGAACTCCAGAAGGTATTCACTAAAAAGTAAAACAAATCTTTTCGCCGCCCTTTATAAAGTCCTAAGAACGTAGTCATTTTTATTCACTGGCGCACAGTGCGCGAGTCTCGCGCAGAGCGCGCGAGAGGTATGGTCTCATAAAGCAGGTGGGATGATGACGCGAGACTAAGCTGCTACACCATACGATGTAATATCAACTTGACGTTTTATTAGGTCTGTATCCTCCTATCTCAGAGTATATATTTCTCTCGCTGACAGTCTTTGTTTGTGCGTGTATCAGCACGCGTGCATACTTTTCATTTCTTACTTTTGCGTTTTGTTTTGCTTGCAATCGTACACCAAGCGACAGAGGGACAAATTGGAAGGTAGAAAGTCAGCTGAACACTCCCATTTGCTCAGGAGAGTACCAATATTTGCTCATGTACAGCCGATCTAAATCTTTCTCGCTTGGTAATTCTTTGACTCTATTACAAAAGAAGTGCGCGTGAAAACAGTTATATCATAAATGACGACGAGAGGAGGAGGAGAAGACTTTATTAGAAATGAAAGGCCCCAAGTCAAGGGCCAGATTCTAATCCCACAAACGGTTACTAAAATATATTTTGAAATTTGTTTCTGCCAAAGGTTTGGTTTAATGAACCAAGCGTCAGTGTGCAAACCAGCTAGGGAAGTTTAGACATAAAACAACCCCAAGACTGCTGGTAAGCAAAGGACGGCAGACACACGGAAAGCCTCATACACAGCTGAAGTGGATTTCACTTTGAAAAGTGCTCAAATAGAAAATGTCATAAAGAGACATAAAAACCACAGACGAACAAAGAGAAGCAGTCACCCTCTTTTTACACCAGTAGTACTACAGCCAGATACTCACTCCGATACACCAACCATCATAGTAAAACTTGAATTATGAAAATCACAACTGAAATATTAAACTATATTACAATTTACGTAATGATTTTTATTGGAACGTTAATCATTTCTATTTTTATTCTGCATCCTGATAAACCTTAATTATTTTATCGCAGCACTTTTGTTTTGTCACCGATCGAATGATCTGCGGCGGCCGTGTAATGGTTCTGAGTTCCTGATTTGCTTTTTCTTCCGCCACTATCTCTACTAGACTCTTCCACCTACGTGGACCTTGAACTGGAAACGAAGGGATACAAGATGAACGTTTGGACTTTGCGTGCCCTTGCACCACCACCGTCGCAAAGAATCTGGCAGCTCGGTGAAGTTGTTCTCGGACGCTACCCGGGAGAAGTGAGGGTGAGTCCGCGCATTTGGACAATACCACCATCTTCAATTATCATAGGCCGTGAACTAGGTTTTCTGACGTTGTCGCGGTGAGATCCAGCGCAGACAAAGTACCGCGTGTCCCAAACAGCAACCACGCTCTTTAAATCGACCGTAAAAATCGGTCTCTTAACCTATCGCGTTCCGATTTTGTACAGCGTTGGGCACAGGTGGTGCATTGTTTTAATAAAATTCGCAACAAGCGAACTTTAGAAGAAAAAGTAAAAAAAAAGGCCTAACCCCTATGGAAACGCAGCGAGGCCGCCGGTCTTCAAACCATAGGGCGCCCTATGGTTTGAAGACCGGTGGCTTCGCTGCGGTCGGATGTAGTGACCCTGGCACAGTTGGTGTTAGAAGTCCCGGCAAAGAAAAGCACGAGTAGACGTGATGTGACGCTGTCGTAACGACGTCCCAACTCCTGGCTGCCGACACTTCGGTGGAGTGTCCAGCCGGAGGGCTACTTGCAGCAGAAGAGGCTTCTGCCGCATATCCACCACCGCTGCTGTGATACCGTGCCGCCAAAGGTCGCAGCCGACGACACCGCGGCACTTCCGTGACGTCATCAGGCAGAAATCGAGAAATCACTTTTTAAAACTCGGTCAACGCACCGGTCAAAAACACGCTCCAGGCACCACACCGTGACTCTTTAAATTAACTCGAAACTTTCGAAAATTTAAGTTGTATTTCGAGCTGTCGACCAGTCAGTCGAAGGTAGGTTGGCGTTTTATGACGAACGCAGTGCAAGCTGATGCCCAGTCTCGTCCTTCCTGGCGCTCGCCGCCGTTTCTTTTAAAGGGGCACCACGTCCCCCTCCCCGCCTTTTAATGTGGAATTGAATTGTTACTGAAGCTAACTTTAATTTAGCCTTTAAATGTTAAGCGTGTAGCACCAAGACTGAGCCTAAGAGGGTTAGGCGGCTGCAAAACACAAGTGCCGCAAGCTCCGTCGAACGCAATTCAGAAAACAAAACATGCTAAAATTCCGGGAAGCAGGGGCCCTAGACGGTTTGAGAACACTTCACCACCTGCGAAAGCTGCAAAAACAACAACAAAAAAGTGTACAAAAGGAGGACTTGACGACAATAGACACCGTGTCGCGTGTCTGGAATGCTAGGCTGGGGTTAGTGTTGGCTGTGCTTCTTATAAAACGTCATCCTGCATATGACGGTTTGATCGATTGATTAAAATACGACTGGATTATTTCCTAGTTGCTTCCGAAACCTTTAGGGGCACTGGCAAAGTATCTTACACGAGTTGCGGCGTCGCCTGGACCTCTCTCTGGCCTGTTATGTTTTCCTTCTTTGTTCGTGGTTTCTAAAAGATGTTGGCATCCGGCCACCTCTACTGCTTTCTACTGTGCCACTTGACGCGCTCAGTGAACTCTCGCGAGATCATACTCTGTTTCCCCAAGAATGAAATCCTGCGTTAAAAAAATATTACTATCCCGACATGAATACACAACCTGTCTCGGTCGCGTATAAGTGCATGCACCAATACTAACGCGCCTGACAATTATTATTGGGGTTTAAAACTCACAAAGCAGGTATATATCATGTTACTCCCATAAAACAACATACTCGGAAGCATCTTTAACTTGACTTAAAAAAAGCTAATCATTCACATTTATTAGGTGTCCTCGCAGTTCTTCAATAGTAAGTGATGGAGTTTGCATTTGCCATTGTGGTCTATTACCATTACCCTCGTTTTTTTAGGTTTTTTAGAGCGCAGCTCTTAGGCGCCCGTTTCCGGCTTGAGCGGCGTCGCCGTCGCCGTCGGCGTAACCACCCCAGGTCGCGTGACCCCCAGGTCACGTGACCCCCCCCGAGATCCGTCATATGCAGGAAACGTCATATGCAGGATCACGTGACTCGGCACGCCTTGCGTTTCATAAACTCTGAGTGACCGTACTCAACTATATTAAACAGTTCCGCGCACCGTTCGTGTATACGCCGAGAACTAAAAAAAAAGCCGTTTACAACTCTTTGTAACGCCGAATTAGAGCGCAGCTCTTGAGGAAGAGGGGAAGGCACCGCCCCCCCCCCCCCGTGCCTTTTCCTCCTCCTCAAGAGCTGCGCTCTAATTCGGCGTTACAAAGAGTTGTAAACAGCTTTTATTTTTTTAGTTCTCGGCGTATACACAAACGGTGCGCGGAACTGTTTAATATAGCTAAGTACGGTCACTCAGAGTTTATGAAACGCAAGACGTGCCGAGTCACGCGTACCTTATTATGGTCCAGCAGCCAATGAGAGTGCAGCGTTCGCAGATAACAACGTTCGAGGGCAACTCACTGAGCAAGAAGTGTGAACACGATAAGCAATACTCGGCGTCTCTCTGAAAGTTGCACTCATTATAGACCAACACGCCGCTGTGGAGCGCGGAGAAATTGTATTCACGTGACAGGAGGCGTCCGCGCATGCGCACTACCAACAGCAGCGTCACCGCAGCGATGTGACGTCAGAGTGTTGAGTTGGGGCATGGCAGTCGGGACATCTGCTTTAACCGCGGCGTAATCTGGCAGCATCGTACCTTACGCGTTTAGACGACTTCGGTCGTAGTTTTTGGCCACTGGCCCTGCGGTGTATTCGTAAGTTGCGCGCTCTCCACAGGGTGTTTTTTTAATGCGAAAGCATTGACTGTCTCATGGACCGAAGCCGGCGTTATCTGATGTCTGTAGCAGCGAAAAACGGCAAATAAATACCCATTGGCTGAGCGAAACGGCATCTCAATTCCGGCTGAGCAAAACGGCAGCTAAATTTCACCTAAATTCCGGCTGAGCGAAAGGGCACCTAAATTCCCATTGCATGCGACGCGTCATGTGGCTCCATAGCAATGGCGTCATCGTTGCTAAGAAGCCGGCCGAACTGCTGGCGGCGCAGCGGGACGCGGATCTGCGTGCAGGCCTGACGTAAGGCCTAACGTTAAGCCTATCGCTACGCTTTGGGGTCTAACACATACACTCATTACTATAAACCCTATAGAGGCACAGCTGGGGCTAGTGTCTACGGGACTTCCGGTTGCGAATTGTAGCAGACAACAACCAGTTTACTTTTCCAGTCTTCCTGTGTATTCTTATAGGAAAACGCACCTGATCTTGTTCAGTTCGCCAGGGAATAATAGAAATTAGCGTAGTTTTTTTACTCGTAACGGGTACTATGTTGCTTTATTCGCATTATAAAAGTGTGATTTATTTAGTTAATAATTTTTCATTTTATTGCTGAGCGATGTTTAAGTTAGCACAAATTGAGGACCAGGTCAATGTTGTACAGCATGATATGTCAATACAAGCTATCAATTAATGCAAAAAAATAAATAAAAAGTGCAACAACACTCGGTTGCTGCTTTATTTTGATTATTTATGCACATTTTGTTACTAATACAGTACGTATTCTTCGTTCCATAACTCCATGCATCGTTTGTGTAGTCTGTTTTGATTGTTTGATTTGGCATATATTAGCATCCTTTTGGTGTTTTGCCAAGCTGATTCACTCCGCGTGCTTCATAACATTGACTATATCTGTAAATACGTGCCCTATGATAGCAGTCTGCAACGTCAGCAGGTATTATACATGTGTATTGGGCTATTTTAGCGCAGTGTCGGACGCCATGAATTCTAAAGAAAAACGCTCTGACACATATTTTTGTACATCCGACTGTAAAATGTTCAAATCTTTTTTATTCTGCCACAACACTAAGCAATTATTGCTGTTATCATCGAGCGCGAAAAAAAAAACATTTTCGTTTTTCCATAAGAATGCATTACCGGAAGTCAAATTTAGACTGGTTTTTGTCTGCTTCAAAATGCAACAGCACACTAGCGCCACCTGAGCCTCTAGCGTTTATTGTAATAACTCTATGGTATAACGTCGTCAACCGGTACGCGAAGCTCTGCGACGTGAAGGAGGGACGCCGGTATGCGCTGGCCTGACGTTTCGCCTAACGTTAGGCCTAACGTTACGCTTTGAGCAACGTTGTTAAATTAGCTCAGTTACGGAACTGCTCATAGACGCTGCATGCACGAGCAGTACCCCCTCACTCAACACGACCCACCTCCCGTCGTTCTACGGGCCGAACGGCTCCTTTGGTAACTGCACTGTATTCTATGGTATACGTACGTTTTTAAGCGCTCCCTCTATATGGCGTCCACCGTACTCTATGGAACACACAGTTCGTAAACGAAAATGAATGTAGATGGCGCTTCGAACGACGGCTGGCGGACTGAACTGAGTGTTTGTGTGCGTGTGTGTATGTGTGGGGGGGGGGGGGCTGCCCCCTTCCGCGGGATTTCCACAACTGAGGTAATCTAGTAACGTTGGCTTTGAGGTCTAATGTTGTCAACCGGGCGATGATGATGATGAGAGGACACGTGATTTCAGCACGCACCACGCCGAGCTTCGCACTCCCGCCGCTGCCTCACCCAGCGGCGCAGCGGTCACCAGCGAGGAGCACTCAGCGGCGTTCAATTGGACATTAATGCTTTCGCATTCACAACTCATAAGAAGTGCTAAGGTGTCCTCGGAATTTCGGGAGGCTTTACAGATTTGTTTTAAAGAAGTCGTGAAACCTATAGTAATGGTGTTTGAGCAGGAGACATAATATAGAGGCTAATTGTAATCTTTTCAGAAAATTAACTAAGATTTGTTAATGAGATTTTTAATCATTGAACATAAATATATGGTTCCAATTAGAAATATGCTGAGCGTCCTGGGAAGCCACTAAATCAGTAATTTTGCGAAAGACTTTCAGCGCGTTCGGAGAGCAGTAGTGCGTTAAATTTGCCACTCGTGCAACAGGCGAAAAGGCTAGCGATAAGAAAACACGGATGATAAGAGACGGAAGTAACGCTCGAGAGCGTTATCGAACCGGTAGCCTTGCGCCTGCTGCAAGAGTGGTAATCTTAGCGCTAAGATCATATGACAGGCTAGTTGGTTATACATTACAAAATTAAAGGTAGCGCTAAAGACGAGGACAAGTAGAAGTCAGAGACACGAACAAGCGCTGACTCACAACTGACGTTTACGTCAGTTGTGAGTCGTCGCTTGACC
>JAZHYW010006236.1:0-70452 GCA_037355805.1 Ixodes ricinus
TATGGATCGACGGGAAGATTGGAGACCCAAAGGAAGCCCAATCTTCGCACGTCGTCTAACTGATAACAGCCTTTTCGGTCGCCTTCTGGCTCTTTTCTTGAATTCCGAAGCCACGGCGGAAAGCTGGTACTCATTCTATTTCCATGCTGTCTGAGCTTGATGAACTTAAAACGGCTCCTGCTTCCAGAAAGCCAGAAGTGTTCGTTACTGCCATGGCTATAATACATTACTCAGTTCAGACCGGAAAGCGTGCGCCGACTGTTCAAGGAGACACAAGAGAAGAGTGTTTACGGACGCCAGTTTCGTAAAGTCTCGTAGCTTAACCTAAGTTTTCTCAAGCACGTTCTACCGGCTGAGGACGCCCAGTGCGTGAGCTCTGAAGATGTTGTGCGCCATAACTGGCTACTCTCTGGTCAGATTGAAGAACATAAGCAAGGACAGGAAATGTTGTCATCAAGCTCATTGTCACCATCCCTGAAACCAGCGAACAGATCATTCGTTTACGAGGAAGCCCTGGTCTAAGGGGTGTCTGAGGCAACTGATGCTACCGAAGTAAGTATAACACCACTTAAACTCTCTGTAGCGTAACCCCACGAAGTCGTACCGGCTATGTTAAGCGAAAACAACCCGAGATAACGGCGGACTTCCAAAAGAAGATTGGTCGGAAACTAAGTGACGTGTACGGAGAACCTACGGGCGCAAGCAAAGAAGATTCATGCTCCTCGTGATCAAACTGGGTCAGCAATGTACGAGCAGCCTACCTCAAGAGCGCGTCGCAGCTAGAACGCTACCGCCCTTTAACTCTCTTTCCACATAACCTCAAAAAGAAAGATATCCTAGAAGCAATTACTGAAGTCACTAAGCATGCTTTGGACAAATCAAGAAAACTGTAGAAAGAAATGGGGGTCTGGGCGACGCCTCACCCATACCAAGGACATATTCTCAACGAAAACGATGTCGCTGTTGCGTTGACTTACTACACATCAGATCTGAAAGACTGCTCTAGACAAAGCCAAAACAAGAAGAATGTCGTAAGGCTTTTTTTATGGTCAGAAAGTCTTCGTCACGAAGCGATTTATGCCGAGATTAATTAGGGAAACCTACAAAGAATTCAAGGCGGCCAATCCCGAATCAAAAATGGACCTAACAAAATTTTATTCTCTTCGGCCCAAGTGGGTTAAGAAACTCCCTGTACATGAAGAGTGTGTGTGTGTGTATATACTGCGCCAGCTTCATTGTCTGTCCGACCAGGTACGTAGCCAGGGGAGGGGGCGGTCCATGGGGCCCGCCCCCCCTCCCCCCGAAATCTTCCATTTTGCTGGGATTTCCTCTCCCCCTCCCCCTTATGCAGCATTTTGTCATGGGCGCCCCCCCCCCCCTACCCCCGAAACAAAATCCTGGCTACGTGCCTGTGTCTGACATCTCTGTCAAATGCGGCGGGGAAGACCCTGACTTTTTGAAGACGTCCAGAAGCATTTGTTTTGTGAAAATCCTTCCCAAAACTGCTTCTTGCTGGAATGTGAGCCCTGTTCGAACCGGAGGGACATATTCCTCAAGATGCTAGGGATGAACGCTGAAGATGAACTGGAGTTGGCATTGTGGCGAATCTGGTGGCGAGTTGATGAAAAAACATTTGGACGCGCTTTTCTTAACGAACTCAAAAAGTGAACGAAGAAATATATACCCCACAATTATATTCGGCGCGCACAACAGAGACAGATATGGCTTGAAAAAGCAAATGTGAAGCCACGTGTCGTAGCCCTACACTTTGATTTCGCCGAAAACTGGAGTTTTGTGCTCCAACGTGCAGTGCAGGGATACCACTGGAAAACCAAAGGGGTGACAATCTTCACCTGCGTTGCGACGATCACGAAGGGAACACTAAGCTTCGGCGTCGTGACTGACGATATCTGTCATGATTCTGTACACGTGCTCTTTGCGCTCACAGTGATCGAAGAGAGGCTCAAGGAACATTAACCCGTTTTGTCGGAGTGTCGGAGCTAATCTATGTTTCGGACGGCGCTCCAAGCCATTTCAAAATCGGCACCGGTTACACGAATTTCAGGAGTTCGTTGTCAGTAGGTGAATATACTCGGCGTCAGGGCGCGGCAAAAGCGCGTGCGATGAATTGGGCGGTCTGCTGAAACAACACGCGTCACTGCACAACTTGAAAACAACTGAGCTCAGCTCCATAACACACGCGCGAACGTTCGTTGAAGCTCTCAGCCAGAAAACCAAGGGGATAACGCTTCTCTTCATCGACCAAGAAGAGCTGTCCCGTTATCGGGAGCGTAAGAGGAAGGAGTGGGAGAAGGAAAGCCCATCGAGAGGCATCCAATCACCTCATGTGTGAAGCAAAGCAATGGAGGAAGGGGGCGGTGCTGTGGTCCTAGAAAGAGTTTACCAAACCCCAGAGTAGACAGAGCTAAATGGTGGGACCGTGAACTGGCCGGACCGGCCCGTTTCAACAGTGTGTTCATGCTCGTTCCCCCCGTGAGTGCGCGCTGGGTGATCAGACGACGCGCCATAGACTTTGACACTGAACTGACTGGATTGTGGACAAAGCGAAAACTGGCTCAGAATTTCATCAAGCTATAGTCTCAAAATGTGCTGCGTCGAAAGATGACTATCCCTATCCCAGGCGTTTATCACTCTTTTTGTGTGAGCAGCGCCGTGTAATATTGAAAAGGTACGGCGTCGTCCATCCGTAAACTATACGGAATTTGGCGGTGTTAAATTTTTTAAAGTTTATGTTTGTATTAAATTGGAGTGTATTTTATGTTAATTAGGTGTATACGAGACATCTGGTCAACACATTTTGATATATTTCATGATATGAACATATTTAGGGTGCAACATGAAATACTACTTCGCTTCTCTGGTTACATGTCGCATGTTGAGTTTGAAATACCGAACTTGATATGCAATTGTCATATTTTTTATGTCAAACAGATATGCAGTGCATATACATATGTACGATTCAGTATCTGACGCTTAGGAAGTGCGGTTTATTTTGTGCACATACGGACTCTTTCGTAAAATAACGAGCATTTCGTAACGTGTAAGGCTTCCGATGTGTTAGTCATCTGTTTATGTTTCATTTCTATTTTCAGTGATTCATGCCGAGTTCCTTAAACTTTTTCCACTTGACTTATGTTTATTATAGATGTTACGTGCTTTCTCTGTCAATACATAGGGCGAAGCTCACACACCTTGCAAATCACCCCAGTGCCAAGTAAATAAATATTGTTAGGATAAATATTGTTGCTTCACTGGCGTCTATGCTCAGATATTGAGGTAAGTACTAACATTAAATAGAAAACCTTACATAGGTCAAAATTCTGCTGAGCTGAGTGTCTAAGCGAAGTCTTGTTCAAAACTCTCATAGCACGAGATTCTAGTCCTAATAGCTGCTATACAAACAATATATTACAATTTCTGTTGATAGTTCCTGACAGACTACTATATTACCTAACTGTGAATAAGAAATAAAAGAAATAAAATGTGTTTTTTTTAGAAAATCGACTTCAAACTTTCGAGTTTGTCCAAATATTCGTTTTTCAGGCAAATGTTCCGCGTTATATGTTTAGCGCAAAATATTCAAATTATATTGAAAAGAAAGAGCTTAGTTGGAGCTTTATGGTGATGTGAAGATCATAAAAATATATTGATTAGGTAACACAGCACAGCTTGCTGAACTTCGTCCAATATTGTTGCAGAAAGGCGGTCCGATAATTAAGAAAAAACATTAAAGATCTTATGACCTAGACGCTTAATTAGCATAACTCGCTGTTTGCATCTTCTTTTATTAAAGGAATTTACAGGTAGCTACTAAAACTTTCAGAGGCGTTAATTATGAGTTAGTGTATTTTTGTGAATCACTTGCATTACTGGGCGACAAGTGAACAAAAACCAAAATGTAAGCTTTTATAACCGCCATACAAACAAAATATTACATGTTCTGTTTATTTTACTTTATAAAGCACTGCAATAGGTAGCTAGAGAAAAACAAGTAGCCAAATAAAAGGTAGGCTTTTTACAAAATCGACCTCCAATTCGCAAAATGTTTGAAATAGTCCTTGCTTTACGAGAAAATACTGCCCTTTCTCTTTTAAACACAACATCAAATTTGTTATCATTAGAAGGAGTATACTCTAAGCTTTCTGAAAATAATAAATATGTTAAGCACTGCAATAGCTAGCTGGAGAAAAGCAATTGGCCAAATAAAAGGTGTTCTTTTTTAGAAAATCGACCTCCAAATTAGCAAAACTTTTGAAATAGACCTTGATTTACGAGAATACACTACCCTTTGTCTTTTACACACAACATTTAATTAGTTATCAATAGAAGGAGTATACTCTTAGCTTTCTGAAAATACTAAATATGTTACGATATCTCAAATAGGTCACACGGAAGAGCTGGTCAAACTTTGATAAATATTGTCAAAGGAACACAGTTTGACAATATTTAAAACAAAAGTCAAGATAAATAATCACAATAACATTATTGGCCATAAATAATCCCTATTCTGAGAGTGGCCGAAAAAATTTACATTGCACTACCAAAAAAAGGCAAAAAGTAGAAAGGGAACATGACACCTCCGACAGGCGAGAGAAAGTTCAGTTTGCGCCTCGGCTGCTTACAATGGCCATAACTCGAGAACAAAAATTCGCCCGAACTTGCGGTTTGCACTCCCTGTCACAAACGGTTCCCACAAAACATTTTTTTTCGTCAAAAGTAAAAATTCGACCCCAAATCTGTGCCTGAGTTGAGATAAAACCGCCCATATACAGTATATGGTGTTTTGGTTTTGGTTTTTTTAAACTCTACAGATTTGTTTAAAAAAGCCGTGAAAGTTACACTTATGCGGCTTGTGGAGGTGAGTTATACAGCCAGGGGGACATTATGTGGGTGTCTAATCTTCGCGATAAGTCGGCTAATTAATTAAAATGCATTAATTAACTTTTAATTAGTGAAAATAGACATATGTTTCCAATTAGAAACTTACTGAGCGTCATCAAAAACCACTAAATCAACTCTTTTTAGAACGACTTGAAGCTTGTGGTAAACTCGGAGGCGCACTAAAGTTACCACTCGTGCAGCAGGCGCAAAGCTAGCAGTGGCGGAACGCGATGATAATCTAATCATCCGCGTTCCGCAACCGCTAGCCTTGTCCTGCTCCACGAGTAGTAACTTTAGTGCACTACTACGCTTCACACGCGCTCAAAGTCTTTCTGAAAATTACTGATTTAGTGGTTTTCGATGACGCTCAGCAAGTTTCTAATTGGAACCATATGTCTATTTTCTTTGATTAGAAAGTTAATTAACTAATTTTAATTAATTAGACGATTGATCGTTACGCTTAGCCCTCTATACTATGTCCTCCTGACCATGTAACACACCTGCACAAACCGCATAAGTGTAACTTTCACGACTTTTTTTGAACAAGTCCGTAAAGCTTAAAACAACAAAATACCCTGTATATATGTGATTACGACACAACTGAGCTAAAAACAAGAAAATTTTCGAAATGTCACGAAAGTTTTAGGACAAGCCCTTTCAGTCTATCTTTAATAGAAATATTGAGCGACAATCACAACGCTTGTTTTCCTAGCCAACATTGTTTACACTCAGCATCGTGATGCAGGAGAACAACCATGCAGAAAGGAGTGATCGATATTTTTCACTGTAGTCTATAAGCATCTCATACTCGGGGCGAATCTGGCGTAAAATAGCGCTTACCCAAGTAAACATTTTCCTATGCAGGATAAATTGGCGTAGCCTGACTTTTGAGGTTTGTTCTTGGCAATATGCCGGTCAATTCAATTTCCAAATAAGCTTCATCGCCCTTGCTAATTGATGATTTTTTTTTAATAGAACAAAATAGTATTGCATGCTCTACCCGACATAATCGTCATACTTCTGCCACGCACGTGCTCGTCTGTAATTTGTTTTTGTCCCGCCCACAGACGCATACAATTTCTGTTCCTCAGATAAAGGAGGCAATAACAGACTTCTATTAGTTTGAGAAGTTATATATGTGTCAGGAACGCATTATTATTTAAATTAGCGTCAAAATTATAACTTTTTTAAGGCTCTCCAAAATCACTTATACACGTGCCTATCGAGGATAAAAACGCCGGAAAAAATTTGCAGAGCATCAGTGAGTAATTAAATATGTTTTTCATCAATAAATTTGACTCTATGAAGTTCACATCGCCGCTTGAGGCCGACACGGGAGGACGATACTCGAAAATACGCCAGCTGTTCAGCTCGCGAAAACGTGTTTTTTTGTTTTTTTTTCGCTGTTTGGCAGTGTGATACACCGGGTTGCAGGGTATGTTAAAAAGGACTTTGTGCTCACATGATAGATTTGTACCAAAAAAAAGTGCAGAAAGACAAAAATAATAAATTGTATTTTTCTGAATAATCCTATACTGCGAAAAGAAATACATATAGATGCCTGCAATGATATCCCTAATTATACATAAATAGCGCGAAGGACAGACGAAGATTCTCAGAATCCTAAAATAAATCCCATTTGGGCATCAGTTGCATGCACTCAAAACTTCGCAAAATACTGCCTCGGGAGTCCAATGTTATGTTCGGTTTTACGGGCATTAGCTTGTTTTGGGTCCTCGCCTTACAACTCTGTGCTTTATCAGTCGTGCGCTCTAACATTTAATCAGGCTGCCGTATATCATCGCGAAACTGCTATATATACACTCTAAGAGATAGGGGTGTGGAGGGGTACTCCCCTTCTCCCATATGTAACACCCCAAAACAACAATTCGACGTTCAGTACACAGACGTCGAACCGACGATACAAACTTTCATGAGCGGCTTGATAGTCGACCGATACAACTTATTAAAATAGCCAATGTACGCATTAAAGGCTACAGTAACGCAATCAAAGTCTTCTTGGCCCTGCTGCAAAACCTCAGTGTTTTTTTTTTGTTTTTGTTACGCACATTAGCTATTTAGTACGTAATATCCAACCGCTCGTAAAAGTTGGCACCGCCAGCTCGCCGTCAGTGGTATGAACGTCCAAATGTAGTTTTGGGGTCTTAAATATGGGACAAGGGGTACACCCCTATACACCCCCTAATTCTAAGAGTGTTTCTAAGAGCACCACTTTACAATTGGGACATCTATTGCAAGTGTTACGAACATCGCATTTCACCAGAAAGCTGAACTGTCTAACGTGGTTTATGCTGGCGGTCATTGCGATTCGTTCTTGCTGAGAACATCGAATTCGGGGGTGAAAAATGCACGCTGCAGAAGTTTCCCTTTAAACACGCGCCAGATTGAGCCGCCATTGCCGACCTTCTCTTGTCTTACCGAGACGCCAAGTCACTGAAGCGGGCGTTGACGAGCCTCATCAAAGGCCTATGCTGGGGAGTATAGGACGCAGTAGCGCCTAAAGTGGCAATACCTTGTCCTGCTGTGCCAATGATGAAGCGGAGCGAACGGAGTAAGAAGAAACCAAAACTGAAGGTTGGTTATGGCGGCGCCCATGCTCAGCTGCCTAAAAGCGTCTATATATTTTAGTAGGTGCACATTAATCTTCTTGGTGCAGCGTTGTGAGGAACGGTGCGAGCGTCTGGCAACACGAAAATGCGCTTTCTGGCAAGAGTGTTTGCAAACAAAGCAGTGTTGTACGGAACGGCGTTCCAAGGAACGGCGTTCCTGGAGCGCGTTCCTTTTAGGAGGAACGAAGGAACGACGCCGTTCCATCTGGCGTCGGTGGAACTGGAACGGGAGCTCGTTACGTTTTTACTGGAACGGAAAAAGGAAACGCGTTCCTTTTTTTTTCGTCCAGTGGGGTATTTCTTTTTTAATTTCTAAGGCGGAAATTTTAAGAGTATAAAAACAATATCTTTACGGAAAGCATAATTTCGCTAACTTCTTGGTTAATTATCTTAGGGTTTAGTTTGCGTGGTCCTCGTTTAGTAACATTTCGGGTGCAGGAAAGCTAGTGGACAATGATTCTTTTTTCAGTGCCTCAGATTGCGGTGCAAAAAGCAAAAATTTAGTCAGAAGAAAAGACACAGAAAGAGGGACGTTTCATACTCGGCTAATTTCTTAGCTTCCACGAATCCTGATACACCCAGAAATATAAGACCGACTACAGCCATCACAGAACTTCCAAAGAGACTTCGAGTTACAACAAAATAACATGTTACCAGACATCGAACGCACCCTTGTATCCCGAACATTGTTCACTTAAAAGATACAAAAATTAACCTTTATTCCTCTTCCCCTAGTCCCCCACCTTCAAACTGAACAACGAATCCAACCTTCAGGAAGAAGGACTTGTAGTTTTCATGACTGACCTTCCAAAAGCCCTTCCCTCTTCGTCACTTGCTTGTTTTGCAGGCAGCGACATCAACAAGCAACTCTTGTTAAGTTCAAACAAGGGACTTTGTTAGATTAAAACGTGTGAGGTTATTGTAAAACGCTCGTGCAATGTGGGGTAACAGTATATTTGGCTCGTCTGAATTCTCCCACCAAAACAATATGGTTAAAATCTGGGATTTTTAAGTGTGAATATATCAACAAATGAAACCCTGCTTCTGCTTGCTTTCTTCTCCGGATGCCCTTCCATCACGGCATTGAAATTTGTATGTTGCGATTTGATGAAATAGATCAAAAGAAAATTGCTCGATCTAACTAAATATGGTAATCAGCAAAATACAAATGTATCGTATATGTAACGACACGTTCCACTTTTTTAAATTGTAACGGGAACGAGTTCCTTTCTCTCAGATGGAACCTGTAACGGGAACGCGTTCCAAAAATGAGAAGGAAGGAGGGACCGAGCTTTCGTTCCTTTTTTTGAGGAACGTGTAACAACACTGAAAACAAAATAGGCACCGGGGCCACGCTTTCTGGTCTGTGCCGAAGGTGCGGGGCAGAAGAACCGGTCTTTACAACATACTGTGCCTCTAGGACTAACCCCCCCCCTCCCCCCCATTTTTTTAATTTTTTCGTTGTTTGTTTTAGAGAATACTTTTTTATTTCTGAGGGACTGCCTCCTCCGTTTGGGGGTGTTAATTCGACAATTATATTTTGTCACTTGTTAACGTTAATCTTCCGTGGCTTTTATTTTGCACTTAAGTGTGAGGTTTAAACAAAAATATAGAGGTGGTCGAAACTTGGGGAAGAACTTGAGAACGACACTCCTGTAACTTAAAGCGGCTACCAATGTTCGGTTGTCATTCTGAGGCCACTACGATCTTTCTTAGCAGGTATACCTCCCGCACACACTACTAGTTCTATGTAACGTGGGATTAATAAGTCATATTTAGTCATTTCAATACTTCTATTCTCGGGGACACCTTTTTGAGGCAGCTCAGCAACAACAAAAAACATGTTTAGGGTGCCACATTGATGTGTATGCCTGTAAAATCGGTTGAGCAACAATTTTTGTACTTTTAGTAAATGCCGCTAAGTAATCCCTAACGTTTATAACCTGCAAAAAAATTCACTACTTTTGTCCTTTGTAAAATGGACGACGCAAAAAAAATAAAGGAAATAAACAGCTTTCCCCTCCTCTGCTTGCAATTAGAACAAGCGGCCACGTGATCTGACGCTAATTATATACTGTCAGTGTTTATCATTGTCATGCGCTGGGGTAGGCAAAGCACAGAGAATTGTGTGAGCTTCAGATATTGTTAAAAGTGAGCTATTACCATCTTTATTTGACCACGAGCCGTTACCCGTATTTTTGACGATGCTGATTGTCATGAACCCGAGCACTTGACATGGGGTCATGAAAATCGCGTACGTAACGGTGTAACGTGAGACTCGGTGCAAAGTCGTGACGTCATGTTACGTCACGGTGTCAACTACGTTAATGAATCTAGTGACGTTCTCAACTTGAATCAACTGGACGCAGTGACTTACGTGACGTCACGGGGTCACGTGACGTGACATTACTTGACAACAAGCATGTCTTGACGCCATGACGTCACGTGACCACGAGGCACATGATTATTTATAGTGTCAATACAAAAGCGCCAGGAATACCCACAATTTCTGATACATTTCAATTCTGCATATGACAATTTGATCAATAGATAGAAATCAGCTGTCAGTTTTTTTTATTCCCATTAATTAATTTTGTAGTAGTAACAAAAAAGAACCAAAATTTCCGTGAACCGTTTTGAACCGGTTACCGTTATATTCTTTTCCGGTTCAGTTCTAAGATGGCGTCGAAGACTTCGGTTCGGTTCAGTTCCGGTTCGGCTAAAAATAACGGTTCGGTTCCGGTTTTTGGTTCGGTTCGGTTCCGGTTCAACTCCCTGTTCACGAGCCCACACTTTACGGCCAAGTCAACTACGTGCGTCTCTCTTTTTCCTCACCTCCCTGCCAGGTCCGGGCCTTCCTCCTCTCTGGAGGGTTCTCGCTCGCCTTCGGGGCCATTTTTATCAAGACCTACCGGGTGCATCACATCTTCATCCGGGCTTCGAGTGGCATCATCAAGAACAAGGTACATCAAGGGTTCGGGGAACTAAACTTGGGTGATGGTCGTCGCTCCCGATTTACTTAGCTAGTTCGTAATACTTCGCATACTTACAACTATACACCGCTTGCACGTGACGTCATCGCACCATGCTGGTGGTCAATCCTAGTTGTTCTTGCGGAGTGAGACACATTCGACGGTGTGAAATGTTCCCTGCCGAGAAAGTACGCCCTCATGAGCAAGGCCACCAGACTGGCGCCCACTGTGACGTCAGTGCAAGCTTTGTATATGCTTGATTTCAGCTGGGTCCAGACGCAGCCGATGCTACAAGCGCGAGCTCCCGGCTTTCAAGTGTCCCTGCCAAGCACGGGCGCTCGTGCAGTGCAAGAACTGTTCAGGGCCACATGCTCGCGCTTGTAGCATCGGCTGCGTCTGGACCCAAGCTGAAACGAAGTATAGTATGCTGCAACACAAAATCTGCAGGAGACGTTCCACCTCCAGCACGCGCTGGTCGCCTTCCGTCATGCTTTGCCCGCGCATACTCACTAAATATCGACGGTAGGCACTTCGCGCTGGAGGCGATGCTTCTGCTGCATATTTTATCTTCCAAGATATTGTATATCACTACATGCGCATGCGCAGATGGTGTGCTCTTCAAAAACGGCTTCTTACGCATGCGTAGTAGCCACGGCTCCCGTGGACAAGGGCTTGTTCGTGGACAATGAGTTCACCTGTATAGTTATGGCTCGTAGCGTACGCTGTGGCCCACGGTGCAGTTGAAACGAACTTCAGGGGCCCTAATCTACCTGGCGAGGTCAAGAGGGACCAAGAAACCGGGACATCGCCGCCTGCTGCGATATCTCGGTCCCTTGGTCCTTCTTGGTCCACCGTGTAGATTAGCCCCAGGATGCATACAATAAAGCGCCATTGTTGGTTGCACCTAAAGGCTTTAGCTGCAACCTAAGGTCTGCAAAGACACTTCGCCTCTAAGAGCAAAGCTCCGCCCACACAGAAGAGGGCTCATGTACTCAGCGGTCTCCTCCTGGTATTGCTGAATGGCAGGTACAAAACGCCATCGACCTGACGGTTTCATACACAACATTATGTTCATTTTTAAGCAACTCTGTGTGGTTATAGAGGCCCGTGGTTCGCGGTTTCCCGGTCCGTGAGGCTCGCTGGTAGTTAAAGATACGCAGTGATTATCTTCAAGTCATCGTAATTTGTTCTTCGCCATTCTAGCTAATGCCACAACTTCATTGGCTATGAAACGATAATAGGATGTTCACCACGCGCACAGAAAAATATAGGATATATTCTTACACCCCTCGTCACATATAATACACCCAAAAATTCAGTTCGACCTACAGCGCACTCAGATTGAACTGCTGGTACCAACTTTCAAGAGCGGCTTGATAGCCGAGTTGTACAACCTATTAAAATAGCTAATGTACGTGTGACTTATTGTTTTTCTGTACTGAAAAATATTTAATGCTTTTTTGTCTTCTGTAGCTTTTTATACTAACTTTAGCTCACCGTCATCAAGCCTCTCGTGAAAGTTCAGGCCGTCAGCTCGACGTCAGTGGGCTGTATGTCGAACTGAAATTTCGGGGTGTTTTATATGTGACAAGGCGTGTAAGAATTACACTTTTTTTTCTTTTTTTAAGAGTGCTCTTTGCGTCTTTTATGTTGTCAGTGAGTGTTTATGAAAAATACCGTTTTTCACAAAGCATTCGGGGGCAGATATCCTTCTACAGATCTTGTTGCAACGGGAAATATTCTTCTACTGGTCTAAATAGCAATTTTACACTTAGCGTTCTGCGCTTGTACGCACACCGGTCCGATCCAGTGGCTCGCAGCCTCGAATATTTTTCGACTAAAGTGAGGCAGATGCGTTTATTTTTCCACGCGTCGAGATCAACACGACGCTTTGGAGCATCTATATATACATATTGTGATCTAATCGGCTTCTATTTCTCAGGGCATGTCCAGGTCCTTTGAGTTATTCGCAACTACGCGGCCAGTTGGGACTTCCGCAGACGCCGCACACGAACCAAGCCCTCGCATAATCGCATGGTGCCGTGCGCAAACGTCGACGGTGCACTTCCACGCTCAGGGGCCAAGGCGACGTAAAAATGAGCTGCCCTATTTGACCGTCTCTATAAATAGAACCCTAATCTATCCAGACAAAAGGAGCTCTCTTCACGCTTTGGCGGGAATGCAAAGGCGGCCTTTGCCTTTGAAGCCAAAACCTACATCACTTTAAAAAAAAGAAAGGGGGGGGTATTCATCTTTTGTGCCTTTTTATCGGGACCGAGTGCTTTCCAGGGAAGCCGATTATAGGGACCCCGAAAATATCTCCATTGTTCTTCGCTGAGCGACAATATCGCTTTGAAGAAGGCATCGCGCTGCCGTGAGCAAAGGCTAATCCTTCCGATAGATACCGTGCGTGTTATATTTGTTTAACGCATGCGCCTCGCCATACTGTGTTCACCTTTAAGCTGGCAGCGCGGTGGGAGCTACGCGATCGCCGGACCAATCAACGGCCTCGCTCTCATCACGTGACTCCTCTTCCTGCGCGTGGGCGCGTGGGCATGGGAGCGAGCGCGATCACGTGGCGGAAAAAAGACGTATGACTGCTCCGACGACCACCCCACTGTCAGCTTAGGTATAAAAGGAGTGTACACAGACACACACGGTGGGCTTACTGTTTGTAAACAATTGGGTGTCAAGCGGAAAAAGCGCGGTGTTGTTATGGGGGATCGGTGGCCGAGTGTGCCAACGCGCTGCATCTGGAAGCACGCGGAGCGAAAGCTGGCGCTTGGAATCCCAGAGATCCTGGGTTCGATCAGTTCGATACTCACCCTTGTCCGTTTCGATCTGGATGAACATCGTACCGACATTTTTAATACTTTTTAAGTGAAAACAGAACGTCAAAGAAGCGAACCTTACCTTTCGTTCGGGTGTCCAAAACTCGACCGTTCATTTCGCAAGAATAACCGCGCCACTTGGCACAGCAGACGGTGTGGCAACGAGAAGTATTTGTGTTTAAAGAGTTCTTCCAAACAAAACGAATGTTCTATGCGGATACCAAAACCCCGAGAGACAGGCCGAGCACAAAGCTCTCCCTCCGCAGCAGACGAACCTACCTAAAGTGCCAGCTCGCGCGCGTCCCGGTTCGAACGGTCATCCGAGTTCCTGGCGCGCCGGCACCAGTTGGCGCACGATGGGTCAGAAAAACGAAAAGAGGGAAAGCGCGAGACTTTAAAAAAAGAAGATACTTTCGCTCGGCGGTCGTGCAGTTCCTCTCATAACTTCCGCGGGTAAGACGTTCTGACGTCGAGCTCAGTTACCCGTTGTTTTTCATCATAAAAGCGGAGATCAACGTACCAAACTTTGGTACCAGAAAACGCCGCAAGGTAAGAGGTCAACGCAGAGACCGCTACCACCGTGGTCACCCCCGAATCCCGGGAGACAGGTCACTTTGTGCGGCTCCGCTGCGGCGGCCGCGCTAAGCCTAACGGCAACTTCGGCAAGCCGGCTCAGTAGGATCGGGGCTGATCCTTGGGACGGCAAGAGACCGATGAACATGGAAGCAGGTTCCAGTTCAACCCCGTCGCAATGCGGCGACCAACAAAACACTACCATGGAGGCGACGCCCCATGATACCGTTGACCTTCCAGCACCCAGCCGCAAAGCCGGTGACACGAGCCATCTTTACAGCCACGGTGGAGAGCTTGTAGAAGCTTCGGACCTTGCCAGTGACGCAGGCTCCCGCAGCAGCTCAGTGGACCGAAGGCAAGTCACGCTTTCATCAGTTAAACCGACCGAAACCGGAGCGGGACTAATCAGCGCCCCTATAAATGGGGTGGAAGGCATTATGGCTGACATCGCTCAAGGGAGCCCCTTTTTTAATGGCGGCCACACCCAAGTTATGGAAAATTCCCCATCCTCCAAGGAATTCGAAATGACGACAGACGACGGTTGGACACTGGTGGGTGGGAGGAAACGAAAAAAGCTGGCCTCTCCTGGCGGCACCACGAGCAAGCCCTCAAGGAGACTTACGCAGAACGTGACCACACAGCGTCGAACGTTCATCTTGAGACCTCAGCAACGTGTCCACGTTGCCGAAATAACACCTCAGAAGATCCTGGAAGCTGTACACAAGGCAGTGGACAGCGGCGGATTTCCACTGGACCTTCGAATTCGTACCAAAGAGGACGCCAATACGATCGCCATCGACGTTTGGAACCCTGCCCTGGCGGACAGAATCCTCGCGGCGACCGACGTTCTCGTCCAAGTTGGAAAGAGCTCCGTGGGCTTTCAAGCCTACGAAGCCGCCGGCCCAAACCAAGTAAGGGGCGTCATTTACACGTCTGGCTTGGATGAATCGCCGGAAGTAATTTTGGCCAACTTGAAGTGCCGAACACACGGGATCATCTCAGCCCGACAGTTAGGAAAAAGCGGCAAGACCGGAGTCATCACTTTTGAGGGCAACAAGATACCATACCAAGTCACGTATTTCCACAAGGTATGCAAAGTCGCCCCATACCGACCCAGGGCGGTCGTATGTTACAAGTGTCACCAAATAGGACACAAAATGGATGTGTGCCCGGACGACTCACAATGGTGTGGGCGCTGTGGGCGCCCGCACAATGAAGAGATGTCTGATTGCCAGAACCAGACCCCGCAGTGCCGAAATTGTAGGGGTGAACACGTGGCCACCGATGCCACGTGTCCCAAGAAAGTTAAGGCTACACGAAAAATGCGGCGGAAACTCAAGCCCAAGAACAGAAGGCTTAAGGAGGTTCCCAGGTCTCCGTCCCGGGACCGGGACACCAGCAAGAATCAACACGACCCAAGGAAGAACGTCGGGTCTTCAAGGTCCACACCGTCCGAAAGGAAAAACGTTGCCGCCCCCTACTTGGTGCGGAGGACTTTCCCGCACTCGACTCTGGACGTCCAGATTCCGAGAAGGCGCCCACGCTCGGCTCAGTAGTTGCCGAGCACAACAAAGCGGCGAGGGACGAGACATATGCCAAAAAGGTCAAAACCTCGGCACGGCGAAAGGGGCCAGTTAAGTATGTGGAAATCATGCTTATTAATTAAGGTGTTTTCTTTTGTTAGAGCTTTCCAGAGTTGCGTCGGCATTGGTTTGTTTATCTTTCTATGTTGGGGTCGGCGTTTTTGAGGGAGCGTTTGTGGGGGCAGAGCGGCCGAGAGGTGGGAGCGGGTCCCCCGCGGTCGTTAAACGGCTCGGGTTTCGGGAGTCTGCTCGGACGATCCCTGGGACGGCCCGTTCTTGGAGCGGCTTGTGGATGTTAACCGAGTGTGCCTGTGTGTAGAGGGTTTTGCCGCTTAGTGTAAAATTGTCGCTTTTTGCCCGATGCAATAATTTAGCGGTTGGCGCCAGCCAGTCTGGGAAAATTGCAGAGAACGACTCTACAAGGAATTTGGGTTTGGCGGTTGGAGCGCCAGGTTGACAGCTCGCCGACCATTGGAGAACCGTGTACCACGTGTGAGTGGTGGAATTTGAAGAGATTGGTCGGTTCCTGAGGGGAAAGGAGGCCCCTACGGGCCTACAAAAGGAGTGCGGAGAGGATTTTGGGGGATTCGGACTTTGGATTTGATGGAGAGAAATTGGGGACGGGGGTCGAGACTCGAGACGAGTCAGGATGGTCTCCCAAGTTGGGACTTGTAACTAGGGTGTAAATAAATGCACATAGTTCTATTCAAGCAGTGAGTCGACCCGTCACTCAGCGACGTTCGTGCCACCACGCTCCAGACCATCACGGAGCGGAACCTGCCTCCCACACCACCGGGAGGACACAACACAACTTTAACTGGCGCAGTCGACAGGATGGTGGCGCGATTTCCGGTGAGACGACGGGGCGGCGACCTGCGGGCAAGTACGTGAGCTTCGGCTCAACGGCGGACGAGGCAACATCCACGTGAGAAGCCTCGTGGGCTCCGGCCCGAAGTGACCAAGACGACATCTCCGAGAGGTCTTGGGGGTTTCGACCAAGTGGACGAGGCGACTCCCCGTGAGAGGCCTCGTGGGTTTCGACCCGAAGTGGACGAGGCGACATCCCTGTGAGAGGCCTCGTGGGCTCCGGCCCGAAGTGACCAAGACGACATCCCCGTGAGAGGTCTTGGTGGGTTTCGACCCGAAGTGGACGAGGCGACATCCTCGTGAGAGGCCTCGTGGGTTTCGACCCAAAGTGAACAAGGCGACATCCTCGTGAGAGGCCTTGTGGGTTACGACCCGAAGAGAACGAGCGGACGGAGCAACATCTACGCGAGAAGCTTCGTGTGCTGCGGTCCAAAGTGCAACGACGACGCAGCATCGTCTACGTGAGAGGTTGCGTGGTGTTGCGACCCGAAGAACGGACCAGCCGGTACCCGAACCCAGGACCGACTCCGACGGGTGACATCGAGCGACACCGGAGAGTCATCGCCTCAAGAGCGGCGCACTGACACAGGTGGGACTCATTTCTGTTTCCTCCGGGTTTCGCATGTCAGTGGTGTCGCGGTCGATGACTAAAGGAGCTCGAGGTACAATGAGTGAGAACGGTGATAAGAGCCCGGCGATGTTGGACGACGTATCAAAAGGGGAAGGAAGTGAAAGGGAGGACGCGCTCAAGCTAAAAATTGCATCTTTAAGACTCAAACTCCAGATAGCCAAATTTTACGCTAATCAGGACGAGGAGAATTGGCGCCGCGGTGGGAAAGATGAGGGCCAGGTTGGAGCGAGCGGAAAATCTGAGGCGGTCGTCAAGACGGTGGAACAACACCTGGTGGAGTGGGAGAGTCACCTGCTGCCGTCGACGACATGCCCGGCACAGGTGAACATCGAGGCGCGCTGCGAAAGCGTGAGCGATGGTGACGGCGGCGAAGGGTGTGAGAGCGAGAACGCGTTTGAGCTAAAAATTGCAGCTCTGAAAGCCAGACTCCAGATCGCCCAATTGAACCTTAAGCAGGCAGAAGAGAAGTCGCGCCGCGGTAGGAAAGACGAGGGCCGGGTCGAAGCGGGCGGCGCATCCGATGCGGTTGTCAAAACGGGCAAGGGACACTCCAAGCCTACCGGGAAGACAGACGCGGACAGCGATGACTGCGGCGACATCGAGGTCGAGCCGGCGGTCCAGACGGGTAAGGGGAACCCCAAGCCCACCGGGAAAACGGACGACGCCGACGGGTTGCCCGAAATCGTGAATGAGCGGCAGAAGCTTGAAAATCCGGAAGAAGACCGCGAGGAGAGCGCATACGGCGATGACCGCGGCGGCCGCGTGGTGAAGCACGTTCAGAGGAGAGCTGGCGCCGACGAGGCAGATGCACCCGCCGGTGATCCGGTGACGCAAGGAGGCGAGAGCGAGAGCGGAAGCGATGGTGACGGCGGCGACGAGGGGACGAACCTGGTTGGCGACATCGAGCGCAGGGATCCAGGGAACCCCGGCGCACCGGTCACCGCAGCACTGGGGAGGCAAGGGCCGTCCCAGGCTGGAAAGAAGCAGCTGCGCAAGGGCGCAGCGACAGGTCGGAGTCGGCGGTCGACAAGGACTCCGGGTCCAACCCTGCATCGGCTCCGGGCTGCGACGAGGACGATCATGCAGAGAACGTGGACGACGGCGAGAGGACGGCGAAGAGGGTCCTGATCCCTCCGATCCAGGCGTCGAGACGGAAGCCCCGACTGCGGAGAGGCACCGACTTCGGGACCGGGGCCGTGTCATCGCCGAAGGTCAAGCCGGCGGTGCATCGCAGGGCGACTCCGAGGAAGAAGGTTGAGTCGAGCTACTCCAGAAGGGGGACTGTGGACGCAAGGTGCTGCGGGAACGGCAAGCGCAAAATGAGCACGGAGGAGAGGAGGAAGCCACTCCGGCCAACGGCAGCCAGAGCTCGCACGCGAGGACAGCAGACATCCAGTTTGAGCTCGGGATCAGCGAGTGTCGTGGAAGCGACCGACTGCGCGCCGCCACAGGCAGTCCTCAGAACGTCTTCGACGGCAACGAGCTGGACGACAAGACGGCCACGATTAGGGGGGTAGCTAGCGAGGCTACTGGGTTTTTGTTTCGCCTTTAGGCTACATTTATTTCACTGCCCTCCTGATTAATTTTTCTTTTGCTGTTCGGTTGGCCCCTCGGTATTTTATATTCTACAAAATATATATGTTTTGGGGTTCAGTCTTAATTCTCTACGGGAGAAGTTTGGGTGTCCGCACGTATTTGAAACGTGTTTCGTAGCTATAGCGTTGGTAAGCCTGTCAGGCTAGACAGACATGATTAGGGCATGATGATTATGCCACAGCTTTGAGAGCTCCCACCACTGATTTTGCGGGATCCTGGAATGTACAGGAGTGGGTCCAACTTGTGTGTGATGGTTGGGGGCAGTTTGGGTGATTTTGAACATGACTGCTATCATTGCAATTTTTCTTTTGTGCACCCATTCTGGTCTGTGCTCACACGTTTTGCCTGCGGCACCAGTGTGTTCGTCGTTTTAGTATTTCTGGTTGTAGAATGGTAATCATTTTTTTTATCGATGCCGTTTGATTTTGTTGACATTTACGGATGAGCGCTTGGTGAACTTTTAGAGCGTAATGTTGAAGTTGTTGCTTTTGGTTAACTGTGGGCCAAGCGGTCGGTTTGAATATTTGCCAGTGCGCTATTCGGAGAAGGAATTTATGTTGCGCTTACATCAAGTGTCAGCGCAACAGTCTTGGTGGGGAGGAGTTAAGTATATGGAAATCATGCTTATTAATTAAGGTGTTTTCTTTTGTTAGAGCTTTCCAGAGTTGCGTCGGCATTGGTTTGTTTATCTTTCTATGTTGGGGTCGGCGTTTTTGAGGGAGCGTTTGTGGGGGCAGAGCGGCCGAGAGGTGGGAGCGGGTCCCCCGCGGTCGTTAGAACGTCTCGGGTTTCGGGAGTCTGCTCGGACGATCCCCGGGACGGCCCGTTCTTGGAGCGGCTTGTGGATGTTAACCGAGTGTGCCTGTGTGTAGAGGGTTTTGCCGCTTAGTGTAAAATTGTCGCTCTTTGCCCGATGCAATAATTTAGCGGTTGGCGCCAGCCAGTCTGGGAAAATTGCAGAGAACGACTCTACAAGGAATTTGGGTTTGGCGGTTGGAGCGCCAGGTTGACAGCTCGCCGACCATTGGAGAACCGTGTACCACGTGTGAGTGGTGGAATTTGAAGAGATTGGTCGGTTCCTGAGGGGAAAGGAGGCCCCTACGGGCCTACAAAAGGAGTGCGGAGAGGATTTTGGGGGATTCGGACTTTGGATTTGATTGGAGAGAAATTGGGGACGGGGGTCGAGACTCGAGACGAGTCAGGATGGTCTCCCAAGTTGGGACTTGTAACTAGAGTGTAAATAAATGCACATAGTTCTATTCAAGCAGTGAGTCGACCCGTCACTCAGCGACGTTCGTGCCACCACGCTCCAGCCCATCACCGGAGCGGAACCTGCCTCCCACACCACCGGGAGGACACAACACAACTTTAACTGGGCCCCCAAAGGATAGTCCCCCTCCAGAGGAGACCAGGAGTCAGCCCTCTCTACAAGACCTCACGATCGCCATCGAAAAGCTCGTGGGAGAGATTGCCGCACTCCGAAATCAACAAGCGATAATGCAGCAGCAAGTACAGACACAGCAGCAGCTAATTGAACAGCAAGCACTGATAATAACCCGCCTATCGGGAACAACTCCGGCCATGACGGGAAACCTCAGACGAAAGCAAATGGCGTTCGCCCGCCGTCACAGTGGTGGCGACAGTAACCCGAGAAACGACCAACACCACGGCGCAGTGTAGCAAAGTGGGAAGGCGCAGGCGAGGTGGCGTAGGGAAGTCCACGTGGATTCTGCAATGGAACTGCAGGGGCTTCACCGGCCGCCTCGCCGAAATTCGACTCCGCCTCGAGAGGGCAAGCAAGACACCAAAGGGCAGACCCCTCGCTCTCCTCCTCCAAGAGACGGACAATGACGCCATGAAACTGCAAGGGTACTACACCTACACTGCTCCTACGATAGCCAGAACCCGAAGAGGGTCCGCAGAAAAGGAAAACCTCCGGTTAAAGATATCAAGGGCCAGGCGGCAATCTTCGTGGATAAAGACGTTCCTCACGCACAACTGGACACAGCCCCTTTTTGCAATCCGGGCAGGGAGGTAGTAGTTGTTAAGGCGAGTGTTGGGAAGACGAAGATTAATCTAGTATCAGTGTACTGTAAACCCGGGGTTAAGCAGTGCGAAAAAGCGGACTGGCTCCGGGACCTCTGCTCAGCGATCCCCTTGGATGAACACATTTATATAGGGGGAGATTTTAACGCCGCCCATACAATGTGGGGTTACCCTCGGGATGCTCCTAGGGGAGTCAACCTGGCGCGAGCCGCGTCAGAAGCAAAGCTGAAGCTACTAAACGAGTATGACGTTTGCACCAGGATTGCAACGCACAACAAGCAACAGGACACTTCCCCGGACCTCTCATGGGCCTCATCGAAGCTCCAGGGAACCTGGAAGGTGCTACCAGACTCCATGGGTAGCGATCATCTACCCATTGAAGTCACCTTCAATGCATTGCGCAGGTCCCAGGCGCCGAAACGAGCGACTTATATAATCAATTGGGACTTGTTTCGGGAAGCACTGGAAAAGGATCAGCGGGAGCACGAACAGCTCAGCCTCACAATACGGATACAAGCAGCTGTTGGCCTCGCAACAAAAACCCGGAAATCAAGGTGGGCACGCCGACCCCCGACTTGCACCTATTAAACCTCTGGGCGTCAAGATTACAAGCCCTGCAGCGGTACCGCAACAACGGTAAGACATTGCCGCTACGAGTCAAACTAAACTGCGCCACGGCGAAAGCGAAGAGGTACACCCTCGAGCTATGCCGACGAAGGTGGAGAAAACACTGCACCTCCTTTGGAGTCAAAACCGGACTTGCTCGACTTTGGAGCACCTTCCGGGGAATGCAAAATCGTGGCAAGACACGCACGGCAGGACAGAACTTGGCAATCCGAATGGGCCTTACGGAAGAAGAGCTAGCCATCTTAGCGGGAGCGCACTTCTTCCCACAACCAACCGGCACCAACAGCGGAGCACCGGGAGCGGACATCGAGACTAAAAGACCGGAGGGTGGTACAGTTTCCGGACGCTCGCCCATGGATTCCCCCTTCACGCTCGGGGAGTTGCTCTCGGCCATCCATGAGGCCAAGGCTGGAGGAACTCCTGGGCCAGATGGGATCTCAAATACGGCACTTCGAAACCTACCCGAAGACCAGAAACATGAGCTCCTGGACTGGATAAACGATATCTGGGAGACAGGCCGGGTCCCAAAGGAGTGGAAGGAGTCCTGGGTTGTGCCCATACCAAAGCCCAGAAAGCTCCCCACGGAGCTCGCCAACATGCGACCTATATCTCTCACGTCAAACCTGTGCAAGTTAATGGAGCGTCTCGTCTTGGGCCGTATCCAGTGGTACGTAGAGGCAAATAACGTCCTGGACCCACGCCAGACGGGTTTCAGACCCCACCTCTCCACCCAGGACAGCCTTCTTCTGTTGCATCAGGACGTCCTAGAAAAGAAGCCCAAACTAGATCCGAAGGTGGTCGTCACAGTTGACGTTAAGAAAGCATTTGATTCGGTGCCGCACCACTCGATTATCGATGGAGCACGTAAGAGCGGTCTCAGCGGCAGAGTCATCGCATTCATTCGCTCGTTCCTCGATGGACGTCACTATAGAGTCAGAGTGGGCTCTACCTTGGGCCCAACAATGACGAACGGTATAGGAGTCCCGCAAGGGGCCGTCCTATCACCGATGCTTTTCAACCTCGCGATGGCAGGCCTTCCAACGAGGTTGGCCGAAATTGAGGGTATCGGCTTCACCATATACGCCGATGATATTACGCTCTGGACTTCAGGCGGCCCACCAGGCGCCCAGGAACAAGCCCTACAGGATGGCTTGAACACCGTGTCGGATTATCTGCGAGAAGTCGGAATGGCTCCCTCTCCCGAAAAGACGACCTACGTTGTGGTGGCGGACGCAAGAAACAGGAAAAAGGGCGTGAAGGATCTCTTCAACCTATGCCTCGACGGCCGTCCCATTCAATGTCAACGCAGCATTCGTGTTTTAGGACTCCCCATCGACGAGGACGGCGGAGCGAGCACCTGGCTTACACAAGTCACCAAAACGTGGAGACAGACCCTGGGACTCATCAGAAGGGCCACCTCCAAATCGTGGGGGGCAAACGAAAGTACCCTCCGCATGTTAGTACATGCCCTCCTCACGTCCAAGGCAATGTACGGTATAAACTACCTACGTGTCACAGGAGCACAAAAGCGCAAACTAGAGGTGCTGAACAGAGAGGCAATGAGGTTGGTCGCCGGCCTCCCCAAATTTGCCCCAATAGAGGAGCTCCACAAACACTCCAGGATCAATACTCTGGAAGATAGGGCCGAAACCCATCGCATCGCCCAAGTCCAGAGACTCGAGCGAACCAGACCCGGAAGGGCCATCCTTCAGCTGCTTGGGTACCAGCTAATGGGCCGCCCCACGATCTCTCCTCCTCCACCCCCGTGGGAGGACGAGGCAGTGGTGGACCATCGCCCCATGAAGCAGAACGTAGACAAAGACCAGAAGGGCAGAAGGAACAACGCAGCCAAAAAACACGCGGAATCCGTACAGGACGCCCGTCCCGGCTCCGAAACAGTACACGTCTACACCGACGCAGCTGTCAGAGAAGACGGAGGAGGCACAGCCATTGCATGGTTTTGTCTTAATACAGAATCTAAGGCAAACTTTGCGTTTCACAAGAAACACTCAACCAAAGAAGCAGAGCTAAGAGCCATTTTATTCGCCGTGGAAGACGAGTCCCTGACTCCAGAGGGGTCCAAGCACTTACGCGTGTACACGGACTCGAAAGAGGCCCTAGCCACTTGCCGGAAGCAGAGACTCCCCCAGCAAAACGGTAAAAAAAATAAAAGCTAGAGCAAAGACCCTCAAATCCAGAGGAGTTAAAGTCACCATCTCCTGGGTCCCGGGCCACGCCGGGATCGAGGGGAACGAGAGAGCACACGAAGCCGCGCGGGAGCTCATTCCTTCTCCCTACCCCCCCGCAACAGGCCAAAGTGCGATTCTCGACAACCTTCCGCCCGTACCTATTCAAGAGGACTCTGATGACGAAGAGGAGCCTGACTGGGACGAGGAGGCGACCCTTGCCCGCCTCGAGCGACGAAGGGTCCTGCTCAATAAGCTACCTGAAGACGATGACCCACTGCCAAACGGGTACGGTCGGTGGGCTACAGTGCGTCTTCGGAGACTCCGAACCGGAACGGCCGTCTCCCCAGCAGTCCGGGCTAAGTTCGAGAGATGTGCGTCTAAGACAGATGCAGAAAGAGAACACGCCGACGACGGATCTTGCAGACGATGCGCAACTGGACAGCAAGCCACAAGTGCCCATCTCTTATGGGACTGTGTGGAGCTCAGCCGGACGCGAGAAGAAGCAACTCGAAAACTGCAACCTAAGCTGCGCCCGGGATGCCTTCGGGACTGGATACACCCGAGGGGCGCACCGCAGCACCGCAAAGCCATATTAGATTCACTTCTTGACTTTGTCGTGAAAGCAAACATCCAGGACTCCATCTGATTAGAGACATTCCTGGTACCCCCTACCTATCCACACCCCATTCCCCCACCCCTTCTCTCTCCGATGTCAGTGGACAATTGATTAGAGAGAGTCGTACGCGCTTTACTTGTTTTTTATTAATAAAACATGTTCAATCAATCAATCAATCCAAATTGTTCTATGTGTATTAGAAATCATAACATATAGAAACCATATCTCTTTAAAATAAAATAGAATTAGCCACCTTCTGTTAGGAAAACGATGATGATGACAGTTTTCACTCGATTTGTGGAATCGAAAATTTGAGTACATCATCCGTCTGGTATTAGCGCTCAGCGTCAGCGCACCAATATGAGACTCGTTCCAGGCATCCTATCGTATACGTCGATACTCAAAAAAAAAAATAATAATAAACACGGGCACCTCGAAAGCATCGCAAGCAACACTGTCTTCTTTTAGTTTTGTTGTTGCCTTGCCTCGGTGTTATCTTTCGAAAATACGTCCGGTCGCGACGACCTGGAGGGTCGGCGTTTCACGCGTCCGTTGTCTCGAGTCTCGGCACACGACGAACAGGAAAGAATAACATCGGGGAACGGAGCCCGCGCTCGCCTGTCTTGGGACGTCCATGCGTATGCAGATTTCAATTTACTAAGATAAACAAAAAACTGTGCGCCTTCTCTCTGGCTGCTGCCAAAGGAGATGTGAGGCGATAGCATTCGGGATCCTTTGCTCGCTGCACTTGGGACATCCTTCGAGGCGCCCCTTTCTCCACCACACGCGCCCTCTTCCCTGTCTCCCGGTTAGCACCAATCACGGCGCCCTTTCGTGGAGTGACGTGAGAGTGTCACGTGACGTCTCGTCACGTGACGCAATGTCACATGACGTCACAGCGCGGCGCTGTAACGTGGCGACGTGACGTCCCATGGCGTGATCGCCGTGACCTCGTATAATGAAGGAAAGCGCGAAAAGGACGGGACAAGGTTAATTGGACAAACACACTCACAGGACAGGCGCTTATTATGTCGATGAAAGGGACCGTGAGATGATTTTTTAACTTCTTTCTCTCTAGCTTTTCACCTCAACTCAAAAGCGAAATGAGAAGTCACGTGGTCGCAACGCCCTTGAACACCGGAGGCGATGTCTCCAAGCTTCCACCGTGCTTTCTAAGCACACAATGGAACGTTTCATTCTCATGCGAGGCCAAGTGCCGGCAGGGCACTCATTGACCACGAACGCGAATTCAGATATTCCTCGAGGGTTTGATTGTGGACGAGTGCATACGTCCGAGTTACACATTGCTCGTGTCCATTGCGTGAGCTGGGCTAGGCTAGCGTGCTTTAGCAACGCGGATGCATCACGGTGAAAAGGCAGCGAGCCTCCGAAGGAAAGGAGGTACGAAATAGTCCGATATGTTTTCAAATTTTCGTACCGTAAAGCAGGCTTTGGCTTTCTACGCTCCTGCACTCGTTTTATTTTGGCGCGATAAACGATATGCGATTAGTACCATCCCAATTTATCCCAGCCGAAAATTCATTTCATGGTTCCTTTAACCAACTACCCCAGCGATCCACTACTTTACGTGATGTCAGGTTACGCTGTGATGTCACGTCATCTGATGCTTTGACGCGATGTATGTGACGTCACAGCGTCCCATCCCTTTTGTGACGCATTATGACGTGACACGACTGTGACGTCATGGAGACTGACATACACCACGATACAATGTGACATTGCGTCGGACGTTAGTGTTGCGTAACATGACATTACGTCTCACATGCCGCCCTTAGTGACGTTTGGAGTGTCACATGTCACCGAGTCAATTATACACCAATTCAGGTCTTCCCGTTAAACGTAGGGGATCATTTTCCCCCACTAAATTAAGCTTTGGGGATGCCTACGGTCAATGCATACGACCCTTTTTTCATAATAGAAATGTTATTTTATTTGAATAATTCAACAGCATTCAGAAAATCTTACCGTAATAGCTTAGTGGATTTATGGAATCATGGGGTAAAGGCAGGCCCATAGTTGCGAGAACGTGACCTTTCATTAGAAACATTACGTTTTGTTACCTGCCATCGTTGCAATTTTATAGCGATAAAATTGTTCTCCGAGCGCAAATGTTTCGTTTCGTCGTTTATCGGAATTCGAACGGAACCAGCTGAACATGGGAGGGGGGGAAGGATATGAGAAGAGTCAACCGACCGCCGGACTACCAACTATGTTACTGGCCACTGTCTATCATGCAAATGCAAAGCAAACGTCGAACTTTACTTCGCTTCACTGTAACCTTTGAAAGAGCGTACGCCACTGCCCCCTGGAGGCAATCAGGGTGGCGGAGGCGAAGCACATGACCAAGGCTACAGTTGGAGAAGAGGGGAAGGAGGAACTCTTTTGCGTGTCCTGCAGACATCGCTTTTGTACCACTCGAAGATTAATTCGCCTGTCACTGAAAATACTCACAAAGGCGGCTTTCCTCTCTTCCCCAACCGTGGATTTCATAGTGCTGCGCGTAACTGGATGTTTTGGTGGCTCCCTCTCGTGGCTCCTCTCTGCGACGTCACGACAAGGATTTTCGATCTGCAGCGACAATTTAGATGGTGTGGAGAAGCACGGTGGAAGCTTTTAATCCCCGGGTCCCGACAAAGTTGATTGTGTGGCATTCTTCTTATTTCCATTAGTGACACTAAAATTTCCATTCTCCATTAGTGACAGTCGGGAAGCCCGACTGCAGCGATGCTCTTGATCGCGCACCTTGCAAATACTTGGGGACAAGTTTTCTTGGCAATAAAGCCAAAGCTATGGGTACACGTGCGCTCGAGCACATGGAGCGCGGCCATAGCTGTGCTCACACAATCTTTACTTGCCCCCCCCCCCCCAAAAAAAAAAACAAAAAAAAAACAAAAAACAAGGGCGCCTGGTTGGTTTAATTTTGAGTGTTCGTGTGTATGGCGCTTGATTTGCTCGCACTCTGAAGCGGCGAACATGCGCGTGCTGGGCTGAGGAGACCGTATGCCGAGGACTTGTAAATATATAGGAATGGTGTATAGTGAGGTTGAGTTCAGTCACGTGCCTCCCTTTGCTGCCCTCGCCGTTTTGCCAAGTTACGTCGATACGGAGTGTAGCAGGAAAAGTCAGCTTGCCTGTTTCTTTTCCCGTTGCCGGGAATATTCCCACAACCGCTGGGCCGACATTCATTAGTCACCGGAAAACAAAGAGAGGGAGGAAAACAGTTTCCGGGGTGGGATCGGGTTGCCGTGTGCACGAAAGGCTGTTGCGCTGCTTCTTCGATTGGACGCTCTTGCTGGGGGTCTTGGGTTTCGCGTGTCCTACGGGGAGGCCCGTTGCTCAACCGAAATCGACACGACTCCTGTTAAAAGAAACCCCCTCTCGCAATGTCGGGGAGACCAGCCCAATTATCGGGCGTTGGTTTTCGTGTCGTTCCTTATCTTCCTTCGGATTTGTTTGGATGATGGCTATCTTTCTCCTGCGTCTTGTTTTCGCGGCAAGCGCACTCTCCTCGGCGTCGTGCTCTCAGCCTGGGGTAATCAGTTGACATTCCGATCTTACGGTCGGCTTGTATAGATCGTTCACACATGGAACGAATTTTAAAGTAATCTTAATTGCGGAAAGAATCAGGCGATAAAGGTAGAAACTGTAGTCAAGTTACTTGAGTAACTTGACGATAGCATCTCCGGTCGTTCTAATCCTGTCAGCGACTACACCTGTAGTTAAAAACAAAAGCAAAATAAAAACGAGATCCCTCGTGTTGAGGATAACCTTCACGGCCCAACACTCCTAATGTCCGAGTCCCGTTAGGCCAACAAGCAGAAACAACCAACACCGACAAGCCTCCTCTATACTCATAAAGTCTGGCAGTTTGACAACGGAGCCATAGAGTGCCCCGGTCGCAGATTTGGAGCGCGAGGATCTGGTAGCAGAGTGCATTTCTCGGGGAACCTGGTATTCAGCGCCCAGCTTTTGCAGCGGCGAGGACTCGAAATATGGTTTTCAAACGCGACGAGAAAAAAAGCGGTAGCGCGAGGAACGCGAGGAGCACGAGCGGACATTCCATCGCTCGGGAGAAGTGTGTTTCGGCGTCTCGCCGCAGCGGGGCGCCCGTTGCAGGACTTTCCTCTCATCCGTTGCCTGCCGCTCTATTTTTTCACTTTCGGCGGCCGCGTCTCGTGGCGATCTGCCGGGCTTTGTCAGTATAGAGGATGCCATGCCTCCAACGCGTGCAGCATGCACTTGAAAGTACTATTTTTGGCAGGCTTGCAATCACTCGTTTTTACTTCACGAGCACGGAGAGACTGCCAGCCTGCCGAAGGTAGCGATCGCGCGATGATGTGCAAAAGCCCAGGGGAGCGCGTGGTTTATGAAAGCCTGCGGCGCTATCTATAAGAAGAAATCGCAACCATTATTGAGGCTTCAGCGGCTGTTCAGTGTTGTCGTCACTCAGCTCCACGCTTGATCGGCTGTTGCTGAGTTAATTTTGATATCAGCACCGATTGTAGAGGCGTTCCGCAAAAAAAGGCGAACTCAAGCACGGCTGAAACCACCGGGTTGGCAAGCTGAGCGATCAGTTTTCATGGACCTTTGATAAGTTTGCGAGTAAAAAAAAAAAGCAATTACTTTTTTTAATATTATTTCATTAAGCACGCATGCCTGATAAAAAAAAAGCAGCGTTGAAATCGGTGTTGACACAGCAATCGTCTGCCGCTAACAAAGTGGAGAGTAACGACCAAAATCGAAGAGCCGCTGAAATGCCGCTCCTGGACACAATAGCCTCGATGATAGCTCAGCTTTTCTTCCGTTAGATAGCCCTGAAGGCCTTCATAACCACGCGCTCGCGTCGGCATCTTTTATATTGTCCACGACTGTAGCTTCCCGTGCATGCTGCACGCGTGTCTGGGGCCTGTCGGGGTCGCTTGTTCCTGTTCGTCGCTCTAATGGGGCTCGAGCATAACCGGCACGAGTATCGTCGTATTCCGATCGATGACGTCCCGCCCGCACATAAGCTTCAGTAAAACTGAAAGTGCCGATACCGACAGATCCTGTCGACCGAGAGAACGCCGACGTGGAATACGGAGCTCCTTTCCGGGCGAATGGACGCCGTCCTCCCTGTTTCCCACCCAATTCCCCCGCACCGCGGTCCCACGCGCTTTCGCCGGCACCAAGCGTACGGTATCAGGAGTGTCGTCTGAGGTTTTCCGCGTCGGGGAGCACGGGGATCAAATAGGCCGACGCACGGAGGCGATCGTCGAGGTGTAAACCTCGCCACGTCGTCGATCTTTAACGCCGTTGCGACGAGGACGCGATCGAGAGCACCGATCGAGAGCGTCAGCCGCGCTCTTTATACACTTGCTCGTTCTGTTTCTCTCGCCAGCTTCTGCAAGATCAGCAGCTGATCGCGCTGGTCTGTCTGCTTGTCGTCATCGACTGCGCCATCGTTACCCTCTGGGTCATCTTCGACCCGATGGAACGGACGCTGAGGAACCTGACTCCGCAGGTAAGCACAAACCTCATCTACGCTGCCGTTTTAAATGCGATAGCATTTCTGAGCGAGTTCTCTCCCACTTTTCATGTCCGTCAGTGCATTGTAACCAACGAAGAGGGAAAAAGAAGTCTTGCGAAATGTGAAATACTAAGGACGTAGCCAGGAACGTTTTTCGGGGGAGGGGGGGGAGGGAAGGGAAGGGGAAGGGGGAAGAGGAAAGCGATGGAGCTTAAAAACATTGCAGCCGCACTCGCCCTGCCGGATTCCATGCAAGCTACATAGGTCCTGGGACAGTATTCGACGCTTTCTGTCGTTATTCGTGCACCCTACGACCGAGCAATGGTGTCCCGATGACCGGGGGACTGTCGCCATCGAAGCCCGCGGCTCTAATTTACGTTTGCGAGTTTAAAAGAAAAAAGAAAGCGCGAACGAAGTTGCACAGCAGACACTCAGCACCGGCCAAGCCTCTCATCCGGGACTTTCCCTCTTTCTACACAACTAGCAAGGGGAAAGCGCTGGTAGCCCTTTTCTCTCTGGCTCTCAAAATGGCGCTACCCACGATAAAGCGGTCTATAGGAAAAAGAAAGCCCTTTAATGGGATTTTGAGGGACTTCGAGGAATACAAGAAAAGCGACCGCTCCTTTGCTCCCCTTTGTCCTTTGGTAGGATTCGCGAGAAGCAGGGAGCACCTCCCGCCCCCGGTCTGTGCGCTGCGGGCCGCTCAAAGTTGAAATATTAGGGAGTTTTCGTAGATGGTTTTCGCCGTCCCGCAACGCTCTCCGCAACCCGCTAGATACCCGGAACTCTACAGTCAACGCCATGGGCGCACAGACGCCGTAGCGGCTTCATCGTTGCGGAGGGCTTAGCGGAGGGGAAACGCGGTCTACAAAAACTCCTTATTTCAGACTCGCATTACTTACGCCATGCGTAACTCGGAGTATACGCCACGGGTGACACCACTCGAAAACAATACCCGTGCTCCAGGTCCACACCCGCCGCAAATCGCATTCCTGTTCGGTTTGGACCACGGTGGAAAAAATACATTTAGGTGATGACTGTGGCCGCTCTTCCCGCGGGGAGCGAGCGACCAGATCGTGTTCGAAGCTATAGCCTCCGAACCAGGAGTAGTTAGTTTTGCGCCGCCGCGGAGGGCGCTGAGCTATGAGCACAGTGGAAATGAGGTCCCTCCTCGGCGGCCACGGTGTCGGCGGCGTAGCGGGCACGCCTTTTTCGCGGTGTGGTGGTGTGGTCGTGGTGTGCCGGCCAGTGGCTGGCCTCGTGTTTTGGTTTGGTACTGTTTCGATCACAGGTGCCACCATAGGTGCGCGAAGGTGAGCCTTCACCCGAAGAACAAAAAGATATGCTATAAGGATGGGAAAGACGTGCTTCGTTCCCAACTGCAATTCGAGTGCCGGTACTGTGCAGAGCAAGTGTACTTGTTTAAAGCTCCATCGAATGCAGCTCGCCCGGAGCAGTGGCGTCGTGCAATCCCGAGGGGCGATCGCAAGTTACCACCTAGTGATCATGTTTGTGCCAAGCATTTCCCCGACGAACTGATATCGAAATTTTATCATGCAGAGTTCGGTGGAAAGTTCTCCTCCATGCTGCAAGGAAGCCCGTGCTATCTGTAGACGCTATTCCGAGCATTTTCCTGGCCGCCCCAAAGTACCTTACACGTTACATGTAATACCTGTAAGACCTGTAAAACGGGGTGACCCCACATTGTGAGTGTATAGACGAAAAATGATTTATATCATATAACCGCTACTACTGTTTGGCTTTCAATCACTATGTTATCATTTCAATCAATATGTCATCACACTGTGTCATCATTTCGGTCACTATGTCATCATAAATAAAAATGTTTTCTGCTCACATAGTTTGTATGTACCACAGTACCAGTTGACATTGTATGTATAAACCATTTGTAATGCTATTACCTTTCTGCGCGTGTAAAGAATTATTTAGGCCCCACTATGAAAAATTATTACAATTTATTTTTGTTCAATAAGAAGGCAGGAGCAAGGCCTAATAAACTTTAATCTCTCTCTCTCTCTCTCTTTCTCTCTCTCTCTCTCTCTCTCTCTCTCTCTCTCTCTCAAAACAGCCAGAACCCATCCTTTGGGAATGATTATCTACGTTAATGCGAATAGCATCAAACGGTGCGGAGTTATGCGCGTTCGTCAGGTGGCCGGCACACTCTAGATACGCCAGCCCACTCTTCGAGGCTCGATTCTAAATTTGTTGACACTTTCACAGCCCTGCGCACGATCTCCGCAGCCCAGCACGTGCGTTTGTGTCGCTTAGGAAGGCGAATGCCAAAGCACGCGCCATACGCACAAACACTCAAAATATGGTACCGACCAGGCTTTCTGGCAGCGTCTCCAGCTAGTCTCAACCAACGGCACTGCTAAACGGTTGTTTATATCTTTGCCATAGGACGCGCTTACAGCGCTGTCACAGCTTCTCGGTGCGCGCGCGTTCCATGCACGAGGGGCTCATTCCGCTGTCGTGAGGCTGAGCTAGAGGTCTCCCGAGCGCGGAGAGGGTGAGCTAGAGGGAGAGGGTGAGCGCGGGAGAGGGTGAGCGAGCCCTCGTGCATGGAACGCGCGCGCACCGGTAGCTGTGACAGCGCTGCAAAGCGCGTCCTATGGTGAGGATATAAACAAATGTTTAGAGAGTGCGGTGAATGACTGCCCTCATAGCTCTGTGGATTGCGGCGCGTCTGCCTGCTGATCAAAGGGTCCAGCTGTTCGAATCCCAGCCGGCGCCGGTCTTTTTATTGATTTATCGACCCGCGGCGTAAGAGGTTAGATAGCCAGATAGATAGATAGATAGATAGATAGATACATACATAGACGGAAAGTGCGTGAATGCTATTCGCATTAAAACAAAATCCCCCGGACCTCCTATAAAGCCACGCAATGTGTGTACACAATTTACGGAACTGTTACCAAACATGCTGTCGGACAGAACATGCGAGCACGACCCAGCTGTTTGGCAGATTTAGTTTAAATTACTCTAAATTATTGAAAGCCCAGTAGCTTGTGTCTTGAAGTTTCGTATTTATACGAGGGTTTTTGTCACGTTGAGTCATCATCGGAATGTTCTCGTTTAAAAAACAGCAACCGCACGGAGGAAAAGGCAATCAGAGGCCAATTCGCCAATATAAGTCTATCATTTCACCACACAGTACACAGGGACCGAGTAAAGAATGGATAATTTCCTTCATAAGCCCTCTATAGGGAGTATCCACTGGACGCCATATTTGAGGTCAATGTTTAGAGCGCATGCTCAGAACAAGCTTATATTAATAGCCTGCAAAACCGGCAATCTTAATGGTGTGGAATGCACGTTGCAAAATAACTGTGGAAGCTCGCCGTCAGCACGCGCTCAGCAGTCGCGCACACAAATATGGCCGCCAGTGAATACTCCCTATAGGGAGTATTCACTGGCGGCTCTACATCCATGTGCGTGGTTGCTGAGCGCGTGCTAACTGACAAGCCTCCACAGTTCTTTCAACTTGCATTCCACACCATCAGGATGCCGGTCTTATCTGGCTATTAGTGTAAGCTCGTTCTGAGCATTTGTCTATGCATTGACCGTCAAATATGACGTCCAATGATGCCCATACAAGCCTTCACAAGCCCCTTTATACATGAGCGCCATTTATCCTCGTTCGAGTGAAGCGCGCTCGGTGCACCGAACATAATGTGGTCGCCGCGTCGGACAGAGAGTCATCACCTAAATGTATTTCTTCCACCGTGGTTTGGACCGCTTTTTAGAGAGTTAAACAAAAAAAAATGTGAGATGGATTTATTTTTAGACACCGTAGACTCCAAGTAACAGAAAACGTGCCACTTTCTACCAAGTTGGACTGAAATAACGCTCCCACTGAAAACATCGTCGAGTAAGTATGGCGTCGACTTTAAAGCCGGGATCAGACTGCTTACACGTCATATACAAGAGACAGTCTGCAAACGCGAGTCCCCGCAATATCTGTGGTTCGAATGCCGCGTGCGAAGTTTTCTCCTTGAACTCATTGCCATTCGGCTTTCGAAGCACGGGTCTCGCGGTTAATCACATTCGAATCTGTATGCAGACTGCGTTTGTATGACGTATAAGCAGTGTGACCCCAGCTTAAATGAAAAACTGCCTTATCGTTTATAAGTGGAGTTCACTTACAATCATAAGCGTAGTTCTAATAGGCAGAGGTCTGACAATAGCTGGAGTGGTTCGTGGCCCCAGCCCCGGGTTAACGCCACCACGGTGTCCACGTTCCACGCCCAGATTTCCAAGGTGGAGCGGGACGTGGTGTACCTTCCCCAGCGGGAGCAATGCTACTCTGAGCACATGGTCAAGTGGCTGGGCGCCCTGTACATCTACAAGGGCCTGCTGCTCGTGGTCGGCTGCTACATGGCCTGGGAGACGCGCAACGTCCAGATCCCGGCCCTGAACGACTCGCAGTACATCGGCCTGAGCGTGTACAACGCCGTGATCACGTCGGCGCTCGTCGTGGCGCTGGCCAACGTCATCTCGGCGGAGCGCTACACGCTCACCTTCGCGCTCGTGGGCACGCTCATCTTCGTCTCGACCACCACCACCCTGTGCCTGCTCTTCTTGCCCAAGGTATGCCAAAGAAACAACCTGTAAGTTTGAAACGATAGCTTTAGTATACAGCAGCACGCTGTTCACAAACGCGTTTCTCCGTCGAGGCACTGCACGGGAACAGAAACCAGGTTCACGTGAGGCGTGTGCGCAGTGCCGACAGCAGCGCCACCGCAGTGAAGTATATAGAAACGCTGCACGAAGCTCAGTGCCGTACCAAAATCCCCATAACTTTTCTTCTACTCGAGAATCCGTAAGATACTTCATAAGCGTCGTTATTGTGGTACCAAGATGTCGTGCATGCTGTGTGGCTTTCTGAGGAAAAACTTGCTTGCTTCGGTAGCTTCGTGACTCAATCTTTGCCATGAATTCCTTTCAGCATGCACCATGTGTGTACGATGCCTCGTGATCCCTATACAATGCTTCCAGCACGTGAAATAGCAGAACGATGTGTGTTTTACGAGCTCATTCATGAGATTAAAAAGCACGGTTCTCAATGGAATGCTGATGAAGGTCGTCGTATCGTTACCACGAAGGCCCTCGCAAAGGCGGCACTCAAAAAATATGCGCTTTGCCCGCCAATCACTTGGAGGGACTATGACGCCTCGATCCTTCTGTAACAGTCGAGAAGGAGGGAAAGCGGCTTAGCTTCTCTCCTCCTCGCTTCGGGTTCACCTGCTTGGGGGGACGAAGCGAAGAGGAAGGAAAGGGAATGAGGGTCGTGACGTCACATGTCTCGTCGGCATCGTCGATCGTGTTCAATCGCGCACTTCTTTTGTCACAACTGCGGCCATCCGTTGGGATATATCGCTGTATGAGTGATGTTTTCAGGTTTTGCAGCGTCCCACCTATCGCTCCAGCCTTGTTTATGCAGGCTCCAAATTTCGGTTCAGTATCCCTTTAAGCACTGCCCGCATCTGTCGCCATGAGGTAACCTAAGTGTCGTTCGGTCGTCGCTCCGTTGTTTGTATTTCTTTAACCATGCATGAGATACCGATGCGATCACCTCCGGTGCATTGGCGGTTTCAGATCCACGCCATCATGAACAACGCGGACGCAGACGCTGTGGTGGCGTCTTCTGGCGTGCGGGTGGAGTTCAACACCAGGAGGTTCGCCATCGACGAAAGGCGGGAGCTCTTCTACCGTACGGAGGTCCAGAGCAGGGCGTACGCCAGAGAAGTGAACGAGGCAAGTCCATTGGCCTCCTGCTTTGTCCAGGAGGCGCTGCGAAAAAACCGGCTGGCAGCGCCCCCTCCCATTTGTTTATCGGTATTGGATGGTACAAAGTTGCGCATTTTAATTTGTCCCGCGTGAAAACGTTAGCCGGCGGTATGAATTCCCCCTTGCGATTGTCTTACGGCACAGAATCGAGCCAATTCCTAACGTGGAGAGCTTCTTTCGTTCCTCAATACTTCGCAAAGAGAATAAACTCGGCGATACAAGCTACGTCTACGCCCTACAAGAACCGTGAATTTGGTGTCTCGGCATGCCGTCACTCGCAAAAAAACAGCGAGCTTCTTATGATGTCGAGCTTGAGATGAGCATTACGAGATACGTCAACGTGCCTTGTAAGCGAAAACTCCCAAAACTGCAGTCCCTCCGTACATCCAAGGGTATCAGCTGATGATTAACCTTGAAAATGCACAGCGAGCAGACGCAGGCGATCGAACGTCAAACAGTCGGGCACTATCATTCTTACTACTACTACAGTAATAATAATAATATAATAATAATAATCTTTATTTGCAGAGAAGTTTACCCCGATTGGTTTGCTTGGCTAGAACGGAAAGGCGAAAGCCCGTACGCTTGTGCGTCTGCTAGTCATCTACCCGGTGCAGGGGAAAAACAAAGGACTACACGCTGCCTCTCGAGCTCTAGCAGCTATTCTTGCACATCTGCGATGTAAGCTTCACGCAACATAAGATCATCAGTAGCTTTGCCTTCAGGACACGCTTGCTTCCCTCTGTGGTGTGTTGGTGCGCGCGCATGCTTGATGGAGTTCAATCGGATGTTCGTAAAATTCGCATGACGCACATTTCGATGCGTGCCACGGCCGCTTGATCGAGTGGCCGATACCCGAGCAGAACAACATGGAGGGCGAGAAAAAGAATACCCGGCTAGCATCGTTCCCTCCGCTCGACTTCGCACGGTTTCTATGGGAATCTGTAGACGTTCAGACGGTTCACTCAGGGGTTCTTCCAGTTCTTGACAGTTGACGGCGCAACAATGCACGTCGACGGCGACGTTTCGAACGCATCGAGGGCGCACTGCTGGCTCCCGGTTTCGACGTGCTTGGACGAAGGACAAATTACTAGCTTGCAGCGAGCTCGGGTCCCCGGGGAAACGTTGTGCGGTGGCGACTACGGGTAGCATATTTGGAGTCGTGACCACGCGAGCGCACAAATAACAGCAGCGTGCAGAGGTAAACAGCCGCCGCGGGACTTGTACTACTCAGACACTCTATCACCCGCCACCGAAGGGCGCCACGATACGTTCAAAGCTTCAGCGCAGGAGGCCTATACCCTCGAGACAGTCAACGAGACAGTGCATGTTCCCACAAAAGGCTTCGATTGTCTGCATAGTCATACTGCGCTGCTGTCAGCTGACAGACACGCTTGCAGATCAATAAAGGGGAAGACGGTGACGGGGAAAAAAATTACGAACTTACAATAGTTTGTTTTGTTTTGGGAAGGGTGTTGTTTGCTTTCTGCGGGGTTCAATGTGCTAACCAATTATTTCCAAAACGTTTCAAGGCTTGTTAAACATGTTTGTTAAAAAATGTTTAATTGTTTGCTAAATGTGGTTTGTTAAAAATTGACGTCTGAAGCGGGTATAGTCACCTGCATCATTTAAAACTTCGTTAGTATATGCCGGGGCACATACGCAAAAGGATATAAACCACAAACTGTTGACATTCGCTTCAGCTTCTATTTAAACATCGATGAAAGGAGTTCTCATAACCCCAACCCCGGGTCATTTCGCAGCTGGATGCCGAGATCGCACGTCTGAAGAAGCTCTTGGGAGAACCAGCTTCCACAGAAGCATCGTCTGACGCCAACTCGGCCAAGGTGAGCGTAAAATATCATACCCACAGTTACTTCTAAAAAAAAAAAAAAAATTAGGCCCATTTTTTAAAAGATTCATTTCAATGAACCCACGAGCTCACAAGTTTGTGCTAACTGTGATTAAGATATGGAGTTTTAGAAAAGGGGGCCCCAGCGTTTTTGGTCCCTTGAACAGTTTGGGGCGTCGCAATGCGCATAAGCTCTGCGCATACTCTGTGCGACACCCCCAGCTGCTCGGGGAACCGTCTGGAACATGTGCAGGGTAGAGCGCTGGATCTACTGCTTATAGCTGTGTGAACATAAAATGCCGTGAGAACCATGGAGAATAATGTATGCACAGGGTGTTCCACATAACTCTTGTAAAAGTTTAAAAGTATTTTGGTGCGTTTTAGAGCGACGAAACCAAAGGAATAAGATTTGCTCATTGCTTGGAGCGAGCCAGGCATTTTTTTTTGCATGTTTCCCAATTAAAAAAAATATATTAAAAGTTTGTTAATGAACTTTTGAAATATTCAATTTAGAGCAAACTTTCCTATGACAAAGCTGTAGAGCGTCCCCAGAAACATCCAATTCAGTGTTTTTTTGCGAGAAAAACCTTAATATAATTTTTATGGGGCTTAAAAAAAATAGAAGACGCTTGCAGTCCCCTGTAACGCCGAATTAGAGTGCAGCTCTTGAGGTGGAGGAGAGGAAAGGTACGGTGAGGAGGCTATGCCCCTCCTTCTCATCCGTACCCTCCCCTCCTCCTCTTCTGGCATTTAGGAGAAAATGTTCGCTAAATTTCCCGCTAAATTTAGCGGGAAAAATTCCTCGATAAATTTAGCGAAATTTTCTTGCTAAACATAGCGGAAAAAGCTTCCCCGCTAAATTAAAGGGATACATCAACGAAATTTGAAATATACCCGTCGTATGCAAAAATAGGTTGAATGTGATCCACAATATCCCTAAATGACACTCGCGCGTTTGTATTTTGAGCCTGGTGGCAGTATTTTTCGTTATAAACGGCCCACTCTGGCAAGCGCTCGGAGAACAGCCAGCGGAGAGCACGTCACATCCCCCGCAACCGTGACGTGAGTTCGTCTCGGGACGAGAAAAGCTGCGCCAAGGCTGACGTCGAGAGGATGGCCTAGTCGTTCCAGCCACCGGCCGGCTGCTTTGTACGAATTTCGAGTGACGGGTTAATGCGGAGGGCAAGTTCGTCTGCTTCTCGCGCAGGGGGTAGCGGTGACGTCAGAACGCCGAGCCCTGATTGGCTGATCGCGGTCCCCTATCTGAGCGTCGTCTGCTCCTTTGCAACGTCGTCTGCTCGCAACGTCGTCTGCGTCTGTCTTACCTTTCCTGCGACTTTTGCAAGTGGAGAGGCCAGATTCACGAAACTATCTTACGCCAAAAATATGCGTAAGACAAAACTTAAAAACAAATTCGTATTCACGAACCGAAATTTTCGTAAGTTTTGCGCAGATTACGACAAGATCCTACGACAGCTCCGAAGCTACGCACTTGTTACGATCAAATCAGCATGGCCGACAGCGTCGCGGTCGCGACGACCAACGGACGTTTATTTTTCTACGTGCGCTTCTCCCGCGTCCCGACTTCAAGCAGCAAGAAAAAAGTAAAAAGTACTTGAACCAGACCACGACGAACAAGAACGCTGGATCCACAAACACCCGATAAAAGCTCCAACGGCCACGATTCCACCGACACCGACCAAGCGAACTCGGCAGATAGGCCTAGCACCCACTCCGACTCGGTGACCGTCTGCCCACGACCGGCTGGCGTGCTGAATGGAATGTGCCCGCGCGACCCTTGTGAACCCTTCCCGTATTATACTGTGATCACTGACCTCAATTTTAGATTAAGAGGTCAATCTCTTCCTCTTGTCATCTCCTTGTTTTCCGAGGCAACGGTGACTCTCGCCGGTGAAAAAGCGGTGAATATCCGACAGATGCAGGAAAGGTAAAGGAGCCATCGCTTTGACTAGCAGACGTAAAGCAGACGACGTTAACTGCGCCAACCCGCCGACGCCGCTAAAGAATGAGGAGTCTTGCCGCACACGAAAGGGGGGAAAAAGTATTTGGGAGGGAACTTGCGGACACTAACACGCTCACTCTCGGTTCTTAGCAAACAAACCTCGGCGTCTCGGGACACCTCGCCAGTGAGTACTTTGACTTCCCTCCTTGATGCGCGTCTGCTAGTTGTTCGACAAAAACAACGAACCGCTCGAGTTATTTCGTCTGCCATCTCTGAAAGGCGAAGTCGAGCTCGCTCGTAAAGACCTGCACTTCCGAAAGTCGCAGGAAATGAAAGACAGACGCAGACGACGTTGCGAGCAGACGTTGTTGCAAAGGAGCAGACGACGCTCAGATAGGGGACCGCGATCAGCCAATCAGGGCTCGGCGTTCTGACGTCACCGCTACTTCCTTTCTCATGCGCAGAAGACGAAAATGAGCCCACTTGCGAGGCGTATATTCTATAATCTTGTAGAGGGACAATAGCGACTATTGGGACACACAAAAGAAATTATTGGGGAGAGGGGAATTCCTACTTCCCCTCTTCTCTCGTGAGGGCCGGAGGCGAGACAGTTATCGTCACTACTCCGTCAAGGTTCCTAGACGGGCATTACAAACGGGGCGTTAGCGACATCCACCAGGTGCTCTTTGCTAATCGTCAATTCGTTTTAAAAATCATTTTCGTTACTTTTTTAACAAGATATTGGTGTGTCCGATGTGATACTTCTCCTTTGAACACATATAGACCAAAAAATAAGCGCCGAAATTTCGTTGTATTATCCCATTGAAAAAATTCACAATAAATTTATCGTTGAAATTTTTGCCGCTAAATTTAGCGGGAATCCTTCGGCTAAATGTAGCGGGAAAATCTCGCTAAATTTAGCGGGAAAATTTTCAGCTAAAATTTGCTGAAATTTTTTTGCTAAATATTAACGGGGAATTTTCCTTCCTAAATTTATCGGGAAATTTTTCTGATAAATTTGGCGGGGAAGATTTTGCCGCTAAATTTAGTGGGGAAATTTGTTCGCTAAATTGAACGAGGGGTTATTAGGGAGTTTTCTGTAGATCGTTTTCGCAGTCCCGCGTTGAGCCCTCCGGAACCCGCTACGATTGCGGGAACTCCACAGTCAAGGTTATCGGCGCGCAGGCGCAGTAGCAACTTCTTGTTGCGGAAGGCTTAGCGGAGGGGCAACGCGTCTACTGAAAACTCCCTATTATCGCTAAATTTAGCGGGGAATATATTCGGCTAAATATAGCGGAGATATTGTTCTGCTAAATTCAGTGGGGATTTTTTCCCGCCGAATTTAGCGGGAATTTTCCCGCTAAATCGAGAGGGGAATTTTTTTCCGCTAAATTTAGCGGGAAATTTTTCAGCTAAATTTAGCGGGAAATTCTTCCGCTACATTTAGCACGAAATATTTTCCGCTACATTTAGCGGGAATATCTTTCAGCTGAATTTAGAAGGAATTTTTACCAATAAATTTATCGGGAAATATTTTCCGCTATATTTAGCAGGAAATTGTTTCGCTAAATATAGCAGGGAAAATTTTCCGCTAAGTTTACCGGGAATGTCTTCCACTAAATTTAACAGGAAATTTTCCCGTAATGCAACGTGCGCGGTGACAACACTTGTGACGTCACGCGTGACGTCATTATGGGAAACGTCCCATAATGCAACGCGCGTTACGCCGACGCCGCTCAAGCCGGAAACGGGCGCCTAAGAGTTGCGCTCTAAAAATAAACGTAAACTAAAAAGAAAAAAAACGTGACTCTGCATTTTGTGCGTTTTTTATTGCAACGCTCTCAGCCGTGGCTTCAATAAACTAGGCACGCATGCTGAATAGAGCACTGTCGACAAGGCGCTGTTGACACATTCGCGTTTTTAATGCGAAAAGTATTAAATGTCTCATGGAGTGAAGCCGGCGAAAAACGGCACCTAAATACCCATTGGCTGAGCGAAACGGCACCTAAATTCCCATTGGCTGAGCGAAACGGCACCTTAATTCTCCTTCCTAGTAAAACACAAAGGAAAGCACAGCAACGCTGTACTTCGTCCGAATGTCGTCATGAAGCCGGCGGGGTTCACCGTGTCTGCGCAGTGGAGGTGCGTGATGTCACCGCCGGAGCGCCATGTGCGAATGGAAGACGTGGCATGCTGCTTATAGGAGTGCGCCGAGTGTATGAATGCTTTCGCTCCACGTAGGCAATCTTAAGTGTGTCCTCAATTTCTTTTTCCTCTTTTATTATTTGCGAATTTTTCTTCAAGTATCTTGAAGCCCGGAAAAACAAACCGTGTTAAAGTTTTTTTTTTTGTAAAAACAAACAAAAACACAACAACACTGAATCGGATGTTTCTGAGGACGATCTACAACTTTGGCATTGGCGCTCTAAATTGAATATTTCAAAAGTATATAAATTAATCGTAATTAATTAATTAACTGGGCAAACTACAAAAAAGCCTGAATTGTTCCAAACAATGAACAAACCTATTCCTTTAATTTCGTCTTTCTAAAATGCACCAAAATATTTTTTAAACTTTGCCTAAATTAATGTGGAACACCCTGTATATAAAAAAGCACGTGTCCACCCATAGCCTTCTCTATACTCACAAAGCTTGGCAGTTCGACCGACGGAGCCATAGAGTGCCCGGTTGCAGATTTGGAGCGCGAGGATTTGTAACGCAGATCATTTCTCGGGGCACCTGGTCGTCAGCGCACAGCATTGGCAACGGCGAGGACCCGAAACATGGTTTCGAACCCGACGAGAAACGAAGCGGTAGCGCGAGGAATGCGAGGAAGAAGTGTGTTTCGGCGTCTCGCCGCAGCAGGGCGCCCGTTACATGAGTCTCCTCTCATCCGTTGTCTGCCGCTCTGCCTTTTCACTTTCGGCGGACGCATCTCGTGGCGGTCTGCCAGGCTTTGTCAGTATACAGGAAGCTATGGTCCACCGCATTCACTGTACTCTCAAAGTGAACATAAGTGAAATGGACTTCTGCTTGACTATATGGCGAGCAAGTGTTTCAAAAATATGCCTTTGGCGCCTTGGAACGACGCAAGAAGGGCCTGCCAATGAGAGGGCAACATAAAGATCGCGCCGGGAACGCGGGAGAATGATGCAGCCGAGCACGCGCCGCCATCGGTCGAGGTCGGGGAAAGCAAATGCACGTGGGCGCATTTGGCGGGTAAACGAGCGCACGAGGCGCGCAAGAAGCCGACGAGCTTGCTCGCCGTATTGTCAATTCGCGCTCTCGCAATCCTGAGTGGTGCTGCTCCACCAATGCTTCGGCGTCCTGCGGAGAAGCAGCCCAACAAGGCGGCTCACGGTGCTATTAAACTCGGTGCGCATTTTTCTGCGCGACATTACACAGAGTTTCTTCAACAGTGACGCAGTCCGCACTGCTGTGCGAACCTGTAAACATTTCATCCCGCTTAAAGGTCGACGAGCAGCCAGAAATGAGGAAACTTTCCCTCAATTGCTCCTTTCCAATCGCGAAAAGGGAGACGCTCCCCCTTTTTGAATGGAGTAGCTCAAAGATCCGCTCCTTTGGGGAGAGAGCGAGGGAAGAGAGGGAAATGGGTGAAGAGAAGGGAACTGGGAACCGGCTTTCTGCCCGGCAGAAGACGATTCTGTAAGTCGCCCTTGAAGCGTTCTTTTCGAAAAATCCGAGAACGCTTGCTTTTGCAGAGAGATGCTTCTCCTTAGGCACCAGTACAGTGCCAAAATTGCGAGATCAAAGCCGGCCGAAACGCACCGACTTTTCGTAATTTCATTTTAATGGCGCCTGCTTAGGAACAATTCAAACTACTTTTATTTTATGTGTTAAGATGCGGCTGTTACAAATAGCACAACAGAATAGCGGCCCGGCGAACTATGTTTGAACACTGTTGTTGTAATGTCCAAAGCCAACACCACCAGTAAATAGGAACCAATCAAACACAATGGAGGTATCATAGTGAAGCACTAGATTAACGGAGGCGCTCATATTCCAACTCGTTAAAACTTAACTTGCCTTTGTTACTCGTGTCGTCGGCCATGCTGCGGGATGAGGCATTGGTGTGTATATGAGAGACCGCCATAATATTTACAGATAACTTTAAATTTATACAGAATTACATGCTGTATTATTGTCTACATGAGGAGGGTTCTGCTCTTAGCATGTGCAGTAGAGTTATCGTCGATTCATATTGTATTCCTCACAAACCGTATGTGCTTGGCCCAAGGACCACGTCCGTCTAGGCATACTGGTGAGCATTGAAACAGTGTATGTCGCACGTCTCACAAGTTGTTCCACAATAGGTGGCATTCACTGGCGGCCATAGCAGAGTCCGTTGCTGCTAAGCGCGAGCTTACGATGAGCTTTCACGACGCTTTCTCAACGTGCATTACACACCACAAAGAGTGTAGTTCTCAAAAGATATGTGGGGGCTTGTTCCGAATATGCACTGAGAACACTACGGTCAAATATGGCGCCCAGCGGATACCACCTATGGTGAGCTAAACAGTATTCAAATGTCTCTCACTGATGCTCATGTTCCTTTGCTCGCCCCAAAAACGCTGCAGTCGGAAAGCCCCCTGTCCTCCCTTCTGGAGCGTTTCAAGCGCAAGCGGGCATCCCTGGAGTCCGAGGGCATCTCAGCAATCACCACAGCGGGTGCCACCACGGCCTTTTCTTCTCCCGGACCTCCTCCCCACCGATTCCGAAACCCGTACTCCCCACACCCCGCAAAGATCCACTCCGTCATCCACGCAGGCATTCCAGAATCCCCGCTGTCCATTCCAAGCACCAGGACACTTCTCCAACTCCGTGCAGAAGACCTGCTTCCCAAGCGACCAGAGGGAAAGTCTCCACGAGGCTTGCCGCGGCTCAGGAGCAGTCTTCCGGCCATCGCAGCGCTGGATGACGCGAGCGGTCCAGATGACCCGTTGTCAAGGATGGCCATGGGCCATGCCGGCTCCTTCCCGGCCCTCAGGTCCTCCCCAAGCTCCGAAGGCATCGAGGACAACGACGAAGAGGACGGCGGTCGCGACTCGGTGTACCAGTCTGGTCGAGGTGGTCGCGAACGGCGGGAGCACCACGGACGAGTACCGGACGGTGTCGTCAGACGACGACACATACGTGAGTTGCCGGACTTTCAACCGTGGTTCGTCGTCGACGCTCGCCAACTGGTCCCCGGCGTGCTTCGAGCCTGCCGTGGCCGGAGAGCTCGGAGTCCTGGAGGAGATGAACGACGACGATTCGTCGGTCGCCACCACGCCGGTGTCTCGGAACATTCCTTCTAGGGACAATGCGTCGAGGGAAGAGACGTCCCGGGAGGCATCTGAGGAAGATGAGGCACAGGGTGTCTCCAGGGAGGTGCTGCGGGCTCAGCGCGAACATTTTTAAGACAACTAGAAGCGGCAGAGTCCGTGGACGTCTGACGACTTGCTGTGGGCTCGCAGCCCGTTACCTGGTTTGTGTTTGAGAGAACGCTTTGGTAATATCTGCAGGGTGTTTAGAGGTCCCATGTATTACGAGAATGTTGCATTCATGATGACCCTTTTGTTACCCGTATGGGCAATGCTTTGCTAACTATTGTCTAGCGTACATGCTGACCCAACTGTGTTTATGACTGTTGATCATTAGAATTGATGCACACAAAATTGTGCTATCATTTAATTGTTATTGTATAGGTATATACATCTATTGGGTAAGGCTCATGTGGTTCTATAGAGCGCGCAGTTTGTTTGGAAATGGACAGGTCCTATGGCATTAATTGTGAAGTCTGAAACGGTAGACAAGAACCGAACACAACAAGCAGGGTGATAGATGTGAAATATGCGACACTGAAATGGGGTCATCGAATACATCACTGTCGGTGTTTTAAAGAGCTTTCGTCGGGAATGAAATTGATGTACATTCCATTGCAGGTTTCGTAAACAACGTCGTAGGGATGCTCCAGCAGTCTTTGTGCTCTAATTGCTTGGAGCTTCGGAGTGTTAGGAATGACTTGGCTGTCGCTGTTTATGTAATACTAGTACTATCCTAGACCAACCTAATGCTTCCTAAGCCCCTGTTGTCCAAGACTGCCCATAACAAATGAATACAAACCTAAGATGCTCGTTTTCATTGCGTAGGATTATAGGCAGAATAATTGTTGGACGTTTGAGCATCACAAGAAATCTTTGAATTTTGAACCGTGCTGCAATTTATCAACAAAGTGCATAATGGAATTGTCATATCCTCACATTTACAGCTTTCAAACAACAGAGCTTAATGACATCATTTGCTGAATGAGTGAAACTGTCCCTTATCACTAGACATCTCACTCGTTTTCTTGGATTATAAGCAGCAAAGTGAAGGCTACTCATCTGACGAGTCTTCTGACACCTAGCCTGCCTTTGAACTCCATTCTCACGTACAGCACAGTGCTAACTCAGTGCCAAATTAAGTGCTGTGTCAGTGCTGACTTAGCAATAAGTTTAACACCAGTTCTGTAACAGTTGAGAAGGAACATTTACCACTGACAGTGACCTTTTACATTTCATACCTGGAAAGTCAAGGCAAGGATGTGTCCCATTGCTTTTAATTCCGGTGACTTGTGCTGGTCTAAGAACAGCAAATTCCACGATGAAGTGATAAACGCCATTGAAGCATCTCTGAAGAAGCACCAAACTTGTAATTTTAGGCGCGGAGTAATTACCGCTTACAAAAGTAGGTAGAAACCTAAGGGCAAACGACAACAAACCATTGCTTTCATTAGACACTTAGGAAACAAGTGCACTAGCACCACCATGCGATCCCATGTAAAACTTTCTTTATAATCACTTATTGACTGCTGAGAAATTGCACCTAAAAGGTAGTGAATATCGCTACATCAATGCATCGAGCGTTTCAGTTGTCACGCCCCAGGTAATAAGAAAAAATTCTCAATGATGGAAGAAAGAAAAGTCAGCGCTGGTTGGATCAGCACTGCATTGCATATCAGAACCTGGCTTTAGATTCCAAGTACTGCAGTCATGTGCAAAACCTTTATAAAAAAGCAGTCTTTGACAGACCTATTTGGACTTTCTATTCAGTTCCTTGGCTCCTCAGTGACTTATGTTCGTTTCTCGGTGACTTCCTTTAATTTTGCCGAAGCCAGCTTTGGCTTGTCAATTGCTCATTTCTCTTCACGCTGTCATAACAAATCTACGGTAAAATGCCAAGCAAGCGCCCAGTCAAAATTTGACGATAATCGCGAAAAAAGGGAATGGGCACATGTGAGGTCATCAATTTTATTCATATATGTACTGTGCATATTTTTTCAGATTTTTCAAATTTTGGGGGTGGGCGCGCTTAGTGCGGAATGGACGGATGCATGGTATTCTACGGTACATGGTAACAAATGGTACTTGTGGAGCTACCATTGCACGCACCACATTACTACATGCAATCTGCGAAACAAAGCAGGACTAATGCTGAAGGCCGGCCCCTAGATTCATTATCCTCCACTGTTTATATTACAATGTCTTTGAAAACCAGCCGAAACAACCGCATAAGCAATTCGCCATCTTAGAATTAAAAAAAGACAAAGGCTTAGTCGGTCCCCTCTGAATCTCGACAACACACAACAAAACCTCCCAGGTCAGACACATCTGCAAAGTCGTGTCCACAAAGGTCCATCAAACGAGGTCTGATATCCACCACTAAGAAAGGCCACAGAGTATGTTGGCATCTGGCAAACTGGGTGCGAGAGGGATGCTGGACTCTGGTTGACAGACCAATGGACAGGGCTTAAACATTTCCTGAAATTAGGTCTTGCTGAGTGCCGATGAAGCTTATGCCCTATATTGGGCGCCCCTTAACTTGGACACACTCCCAAGTCAGACAGTCCAAGTGCACACCACTAGTGTCAGAGTCCGGGAAGTCTCACTGTGTATGAATTACCAGGATTTTTATATCACCGACGTTTTTCAGTGGCTCAGTTTCCTTTGTGCTTGCTAACCCTATAATCTCCCCACTGGTCTAGCGCTAGTATAACTGTTTTAAACATATCACGCCATACAACCTTCTCCAAAACGCAAGTTAAATGTAGGGAAAGAAATATCTCAACCACAGAAGTGTACTGGGATCAATAGTATCCATGCTATATACATCACTATCGAGCTTCTACCATCCTTGTCAGGAATGTCTGCCACTCTTGCAAGTGATCATTTGTATGTAGCTCCTTCTAGACCTATCACATGTTCGTTTCTCCTACAGGTTTGCACTGATGTGTCAAGTTAGACTGGAGGCCAATGAGCACAAATAATGTACAAAGCTAAATAGTTACCAAAAACAATCGATGAAAATCTTGTCAAATTCAAGCTAACCACAAAGAGTTGTGTTTCCTACTGTGTAGATAACCATACATTCAAGTTACACATCTACAAAAAACGCCACAAATTCTTATTTTCAGTGTGGTTCTTGCAAACTGCAAGGTACTATGTGTTAATGTTTTCAAATGTTGATAGGTTTACATGTTAGCAGTGGCTACTATAAATGCGGTAGTCTCCATGACCCAAATGTGTGTGATGTGCAAGTACGAAAAGCTGATCGTGTAACAGCCCAGTATGCCAAACCCAAAGTGCCTTGTTAGAAACTGTCAGTTTGTAATGTCTCCCAGTCTTTTTCAGCCTAAATGCACTAGCACTCCATCAGGCCCACTGCTTCAGGAACTTGCCATTGACAAGGCCTTTAAGGGAAGTAAATCTTTTCCAATCGCTGAATATGCAACAAATTCTGTGCAATACTTCAGCAATTTAAGAATGTAAAATAACACTACTACTTTATGAAAAACGAGAGCTCCCGAAATGGTTAAGAAAGGAGCAATTGTTGTGAGCAGGAACAATAACAAACACCAATACTGGCTCCTCAGCTCAGCAGCTGAACTGACAGGGCTCATCAATGCGAGGTTCAGCATAAAATGAGGTGTCAACAAAAACTGATAAGGTGCCAAGCTTGGCTTACCTTACAACTGAGAGATCCTAAAGCTTTGCATAGTATTTAAGCAACCTGGCATCTTCAAGCTGCAGAAACAATGGGACGATCATTTGCAAAGGTACGCAGCCCACAGCTCCAAAGTAAGACATACTTGTTTTGACAGTACAGCTGCTGAAACTAGTATGTATATGCACCAAACTTCCGTACTATTGTCATAGCAGAGACCCTTACCGCATACTGAAGCAAACTTAGCAAAGCAAACCGCATACTGAAGCAAACACGCGGAAAAGCATGCTCAGAAATGTAATGCAGTATTATGTATCAATCTGTCAGGTGAGCTTCTGTGTACTTGCTGGGGAGCTGCAGCAGAAAAGAAAAAGTGTGATTGTGACACATGTGTTTAGGACTTCTTTACCAGAAACAAGAATATGCCACATCCTGCATTGAGTCATCTGCTCATCACATCAAGCAATAAGAGCACAAAAACGCATTGCAGCAAATTAGTGTTGGGTATAACCTGATGTTGGCATATCTGCTGTACTACCATGTTTGCCACCTTGTCTGGTTTAGCTCATGTTGAGTGTTTACCCAAGAACGTAAAGAAAGTTGACTGCTGCTGCTAACTGGTAACATGTTACCCTACCACAAGGGTCAGAGTGCATTCCGCTTATTCTACCGTATAGTCTGGAAGAGACAAATGCACTGGCTACCAGTTATTTCAAAACAGATACCAGTAATCAAAGTGGTGATTTGATTTTAGGAAAGGTTCTGACGAGACATTGTTTACATTAAAATAAATAAATTGCATAGGAAAGAACAGCGGTGCATCAAATAACAATGGCTTTAGAGATATTCAAGTCAATAAATTTGGCATTACATTACCGATGTCCCCAATTCTTAGCAATAAACCAGTGCTTACTGTTTTGTGGTTCCACCTGAAAATGTAGTACCCCATTTTTAAGACATGAAAGACGGTTGCTTCACATAGTTGGCATATCCTTGTTGCTTAAAGGGATGCTGAACCGAAATTTGGATTTCACGAAATAAGGTAGCGGGAGTGTTCAACGGGGCACCACAAACCCCAAAACACCACTCATAAAGCGATATCTCGAAGAGACGGCCGTATTTTTGTAAAATAAGGATACGATTGAATGACAATCGCGACGTCGTGGACGTTTTTGGCCTTGTTCAAGCGCGCTCTTCTTTCACAAAAATACGACCACCAGTTGGAGATATCGCTTTATGAGTGATGCTTTCGGGCTTGTAGCGCTCCCCCCCTTTCCCTAGCGCTTCCCCGTTATTTTCTGAAATCAAAATTTCGGTTCAGCCTCCCTTTAAGCATCAGTATGATACTGGATTGAATCTTTTGGACCTTGTACTGAACTTGTGTTTCTCAAACCTTTGCTACACCATTGACATGGCTTATTAGGGAGTTTTCGTAGATCGTTTCCGCTGTCCCACAACGCTCTCCGCAACCAGCTACGCTAGCCGGAACTCTGCAGTCAAGGCCATCGGCGCGCCGGCGCAGTAGCGGCTGCTTCGTTGCGGAGGGCTTAGCGGAGGGGAAACGCGGTCTACGAAAACTCCCTAATAACTACTGATATGAACCGCTTACAAGGTAGAATGCTTGCAGGTGACATCCTTAGCTGAGCTAAGAAAGCGAAATTCGGAGGTTTTACATGCCAAATCAACGAAGGGCATCTGGCCCGCCTTAGCGAAGGACTGAGGATTAATTTCGACCACCTGCGGATCTTTTGAAGCGCAACCAAAATCTCGATTACACGCCGCTTTCTCCACAATAGGCCTCCGTCAGATTGCGGGCCCCTCGTCTTCAGTGCCAGCAAATGTGCGAGCATGTAGCTTTGCAAGTGCCTTTCCTGCACGAGTGCTCATGCATTAGATAGCCCTGATTACAACTTGCGAGATGATGCATAATATTAAAGTCGGCCGATAAAAGCCATCTGACAAGAATTACCTACCAGACAAAAACTAGCAATCACCGGAAGACACTAGTCCCATGTATGTGCGTCCTCGGGATGAGCCAAAATCGGGCTGTGTCAGAACACCATGCGATGGGCAAGCAGCATCTGCTCTTTGTCGCCACTCGGAGGTGAGGAAAACGAAGCTAACTTTGAGGCGTATTGTGTAAGTCCATACATGCCCAAGCCATAATATGCATGTTTGCATAGCTCTTACCAGTCTCTGGAATGTGTCTCGCAGACACAATCCATTTCGTCATCTAAGAATATTGTGTACAAGCATTGGAAGCAAATGTCTATCGGTCATCAAACACGCCTCGTTGTCACTGTCTCTCTGACACAAAGCCGGGTTCGCCCTTGTAATTGACTTGAGAGAGCATCCGGTCAAGGTACCGACACTGCCGATCCAATGCAACTTCGAGTTTAGTGTTGGAGGGTTTTCGAGCAAGCCAGTCGGCTAACCGCAACCCGCGGCGTGTCTCCATTGACCAATAATTGTCTTTTTGTATGAAAACCAGAACCGGAGAATAGAACCCTGTTGTGATGTTGCTCGTGGTTTGTGCAGTTCTTTTGGTACCCTTCGGCAGAAAGCTTTTGGCACCAGTGTACCGGTACATTCTACGAAGGTGACAAGATGGGTAAATTCTGGTCAGAGTAAGTATTGTAAAAAGCACCTAAAGACGATCCATTTAGCAATGCGGTTGCCATCTTTCTTTCTGTTCCTGCAATATCTAACTGAATGTGACGGTCATCTACAAATGTGGTTACCATCATTCGTTTCGTTCCTGCAACATCTAGCACATGTGACGGTCATCTATAAGAGACCACCCAAGGAAAAAAAGGAAAAACTATTCGACCGCGTTTTGACAATTGTCGAGTTCACCCCTTCTGAACGAGTCGCGGATTCGCGACAAGCCAGTTATACGCATTCAATATACAGGTGCCTCCCTCCAAGTCATCGATGCCAACTGTCGCGAAATCGCAACATACACACCGCCATGCCGTAGCCACCTCGCTCCATTTGTTGCCGACGTAGTCCAGCGGTACAACTTTGTGCCAGATTCAACTTCTCCTGGGACATGCCAAACATAAAATATCAGACGACCAGCTGCTAGGACCCATTGCACGTTCCCATAATCCCACTAAATTTGTTTTGAAAATGGCGCGATAGTTTTGTGGATAAATTTATTCATGTGCGAGACACTCGGATCCGCTCTGTTCGAAAATGCTGCCGCGTTTGTTGGGTCGGCGACGTCACCCGCCTAACGCGCAGCGTCCCCCGCATGCACTCGCAGACTTGGCTCTCATCGGTGTCTCGTGCTCCAGCTTCCACGTTTACCTTCCGCGTTTTGAGCACGCGGTTTCGAGACGACGACGTCTACAACATCGCTCACTTCGTCGGAGTCTTCGACATTGATCGCAGCGGCGATGAGAGTGGTGTTATCTAAAGATGCTAGAAGCTGGTCATTTTGACTTCGACCGGCTCGCGACCGGCTGCAGTGACGATGACCAGACCGTAAGGGATGAACTTGCCGTCGCCTGCGACGACCGCACACGTGCATGCAGGGTGGAAGATCAAAAGGTCAAAGGGCAGGGGGGGACGAGAGGGGACGAGAGCAAGGGTATGCGGAGAGCAAGTCGTCTGCTTCTTACGTAGGAGTGGCGTGACGTCAGAAGACGCCGAGCTCTTATTGGCTGATTGAAAAAAATAGTGGGTAGACCCCAAGGCATCGAGCGTTGAGGTCTACCCACTATTTTTTTCAATCAGCCAATAAGAGGTCGGCGTCATTCTGATGTCACCGCCACTCCTGAGCAAGAAGCAGACGACTTGCTCTCTGCATACGTTGGAGTAGCCGAGTAGCGTGGGAGTGTGCGATGGTGCCGTAGCGAGGCGAGCTGGGCCAGCACGGTGGCGCCTAGAATAAGAGAGCATTCGACCAGATGTTGCCAGGCGCGTCGCCGAGCGAGCTCGTGCGTGGCCGAATGGTTAACGCTCTGGACTGTCACGCGGAAGGTCTAGGTTCGATTCCAGTGAGTGAAATGTTCTTTTATTTATTCATTGAACGTAGCGTTCTCGTAAGTTCGATGACATTCTCGTCTGGTCAAGTTCCGAACGTTCTACGCGCCGAAAGTTCTACGCCGAACGTTCCAAAACCCCAGGAGGATACGTAAGACACTCCGCATGGTGAGCGGAGTCAGTTTCGCCCCAGCGCTCGATCCAGCTGTTTGGCCGACATCCACGCCTGCGACGCTAGCCTTTTTTATATTTTGTTTTGGGCACAAGTTCCCCCCATTAAGTCTTCAGTTTCGACAGTGATTTGCCGCCTCATCATTTGTCATTTGTGACAATATGATGATCACGTGGTTTATGGGCACATTCTGCACCACAGGGGTCTGCACCATGGTGTGACTAACTTGAGGAGTGCTGCCTGGTCACCAAGCGAAAATGATCAACATTTGTAAATTGATTATTGCAATTGCTAGAGCTCTAAGAATGGCGAAACTTTGTGTTATAGCGAGTAACCTGCGAGCATTCGATTTCAAGAATAATCTACCGGTTTTAATTTTCATGTCCTAACTAAAGGGAGTTGTGAACCTGGTGAGGTTAGCGTTCGACCAAGTTCAACTTTCTCGACCTTGAAACTCGAAGTTCAACAAAAATTCTACTGAAGTTCAACTTTCATGCGCATGCGCAAAAATTTTAAAATGAGCTGACACCACCTGGCGGAGAAAAAGTGCAATATTTGTCGGATGTATTGGTTCAATGGTTCACTATACCAACTAACGAAAACATCAAAAGTAAAAATTTTTGCTTCTATATTGAGTAAACACTGGTAATCATTCTATACAAAAATGAAATAAATTACTTTCTATTTTTTTGTTTTTCACAACTTGAAATGTTTATGGCAGAGGCTACATCCACGCGCGGGGACGTAGCCAAGTCGGGAGGAGATAAGGCTCCATCCACGCAAAAGGTCACGTGACTTAAAATATAAAGACATAATTTGTTTTTATGTACATATTATGCTTTGTCAAAAGTAAATATAGGATATAAAAATAAAGAGGTTACATTTTATTGTTGTTTTAAAGTTAATATGTCACGTGACCTTACAAATTCTTAGACAATTTATAGTTTTTTTTACTGTTTTCTAAGACTAATAGCAAATATCATGCGTCATAAAAATAGTATCAATAAATATCTTTATAGTTATGTTGTCCAGGAGTCACACACACGTGGGGGCGGCGTGCGTGCCATCCGTGTGTGCGTGCGGGCGTGCCCGCACGCACACGCACACATGGGCTAAGGCCCCCGGGGCCTTTTAGCCCATGTGTACATCGCTGCCGAGGCGAGGCGAGGCAGTGAGGCTGGTGAGGCTTCGTCGTGTGTGTGGTTGGCTTGGTTGTGCATCGAAGGGCACAAGTGCGAGCCCACTGCTCCGTACGTTCTTGACTTGCGCGCACGCTCGCAATCTCACAAAAATTGTGAGAAGGGAAAACATGCATTAGTCCCAGTAATAACAAACATACTGAGAGCATTCAATCGAGAAAACTTGGTGAAAGATTCCAGAAACAGTTTATTCCATGACAAATTAAACAGTAGCCGGTGCACAGATGCCACTCGTCCACGAGATCACCGATGAACACGAAGCCCTTCTTGCGCAAGAAATCTTGCAGGAGCCCAGTTCACGTCTCTGTGCCGATCATTCAACGCCTGGATCTCGGCACTCTGACTACGCTGACACTCCAACGAAGAAAACTTGTTCTCCCGCCTCGGAAGGACGGAAGAAAAGGCGATCTGCATCGTCGGACTGCGTTCCAAGATCTAAGCGGCCAGCCGACGGTATTTGTCAACGTGCGCGCTGGCACAAACGCTGGTGCATGTTTGTGCCAAAATCGAGCAGGGTGTCAGACACCTTGGAAAACAAAGCCTCGATCCTAATGCCACTAAACACCCGCACTTCGACAGCCACACGGTTATTCGATGGGAAATACTGGGACAAATATTTCACAATCGAATCCCCGACAACCAAAAATCGAGGCATATCAGAAGCGCGACCGTGCTAATACACAAAGGGCCAACTCCTTGACCAAGAAAACAAGAAAAAAAAAACGCTTCAGGGAAAGTCAAACCCGTTTGGGGATGACCAGGCAGGAACAGCCGTCCGCGCACGGCAGGAACGAAAGGAGCAATGGCCGCCGAGCACATGGCAAAACAATGGGAGGCAAGTTGGTTGATTGCTGCGTGGACGGAGACAACGGAGAGAAGGCCCGAGAGAAGAACTGCCTCCGTCCACGCAGGAAGTGACGTAATGCGCCGGAAGTGACGTAGTGCGTGGATGGAGCCTTATCTCCTCCCGACGTGGCTACATCCCCGCGCGTGGATGTAGACACTCCCAATGTTTATATACCGGGTGAAACAAGGAGACGGCAGGCTCTTTAAATCGACCGGAAAATTCGGTTTCTTAACCTATCGCGCTACGATTTTGTGCAGCGTTGCCCACAGATGGTGCATTTTTTCGTAAAATTTGCAAAGAACGAATTTACCTGAGGAAAAAGTAAAGAAAGAAAAAGGCTTAGCTCCTATGGAAACGCAGCGACGCCACCGGTCTTCAAACAACACGGCGCCGTTTCGCACGGGAGACAAGAGATGGCGCAACGAACGCCGCCAACGAACGAGCATACGGCGCCGAGAGCCGGCACTTTAGCAGACGATCCTTTCGACTCAAAAGCGGCTCGCGTTCCGCAGGCGGCGACAGTCACAGAAACAAAAACAGGCGCGGTAACAACAAGGAACTGCAGTTCCTTGTCTGCTAAACACGATGGCTCTCGGCGTCGTCTGCTCGTTCGTTGGCGGCAGTTGGCGTCGCGACCGCTTGCGCCATCTCTTGTCTCCCGTGCGAAACGGCGCCGTGTTGTTTGCAGACCGGTGGCGTCACTGCGTTTCCATAGGAGCTAAGCCTTTTTCTTTCTTTACTTTTTTCTCAGGTAAGTTCGTTCTTTGCAAATTTTACGAAAAAAAATGCACCATCTGTGGGCAACGCTGCACAAAGTCGTAGCGCGATAGGTTAAGAAACCGAATTTTCCGGTCGATTTAAAGAGCCTGCCGTCTCCTTGTTTCACCCTGTAGAAGCCAGGCAACACTGTCCAGTGGGTTGTGTATGTAATATCGATCCATCTATCCATGTATGTGTTGCCAGGGAGCGGACGTGTTTTCGAGTTGTGGTCAACTTGCAAAACAAAGTGTCTTTTTTTCTTCATAATACTGCGGTTTAAGGCGCACATAGTGTAAAAGCGGCAGATTTAAATAGCGGTGGGGTTGGGGAGCTAGCTTAGAGTAGGCGGCAGGGCGGGTCATTGGAACGTAGAATGCGGTCGGTCTTTGTGTAGTTTTCTGGTGGGCTTTTTCTTTGTGGTAGATGCGCGGTCTTTGAGTAGCTAGGTGATCAGTAGAAAAGGCAGGAAGGTCAAGAGGGACCTCAACATGGTGGAGTGCAGAGAGTGCAAGCGGTGGTGCCATTTCGAAGAAACTGACTTCGAAGGCATAGCTGACGCAGAGAAAAGTACATTTAATTGCCAACTCTGAGGAGATCGAGGAAGGCTTTAGAAGGCTAGATGGAGGGTGAAAGGCTAAATTCGAAGAGATGAAGGTGGAACTGAAGGAAGAGCGGGAAAAGCAGGCCCTGCTCGAGACGCAGGTCGGTGAGTTGAAGAGGGGGCAGCCTGAAGTAAGGTTGCAGGAGCTTACCAAGGCATGTGAAGGCAAACTAGAACACTTGGGGTTGAGCTTAACGAGGAAAGGGAGAACCGGGCCGAACTTGAGAAGCAGGTGGAGGAGGTCAGCCAGAAGCGTGGAAGGCAGGGCTAGAAGAGCGTAAAAAGTGGAGCGTCTCATCGGTGTAATTAAGAAAGAGAAGGGGAAGAGCGAGGATGGACAAACAATGATGGCAGAATTGCAGGGTACTCTCAGAGTAGAGGTTGAGAAGAGGGTCAACCTAAAAGCACAGTGGGAAGAGATGAAGTGGGAGTCGACAGCGCGAGTAGTGCCATACGAGCAAAGGGATAGCGAGCAGGGAGCCAGCAGTGCAGACACGAAGGAACTATACACCAACTCATGTTTACAAACTAACCGGAGCGCCCTTAGCGGACGCCACCGGCGCCGCGCATGCGCGATGGAGTGTGGGCAAGAAGCTCGCCGTCGCCCATAAACAAACCATTGAAATACGCGATGTTGTCGGCGTCGGTGTGAGTCCCCCCTGCAATTGTTGATTACACGTCTTCCTGGCAATGCCTGACTACTTGAGCGGCCTCAGCGAAATTACCGAGGCTCGTTTCACCGCAAAACTTCGCGTGAATAATGTGACATGCGGCGATTCGTTCCGCGTGGACGCCGCGGAATGTACGCCTAAAGCCTGATTCGCATGATGAGATTTCGCTCGCAATTTTCAGTCACGACGTCGCTCGGGCTGCAAAAGCGTGAACCGTAGCTGAGATGGTCGACGTCGATACTGAAAATGGCAAGCAGAATCGGACCAAGTGAATCAGGCATAACAAGTCGGTAATGGCCACTGGTAACATTGATCAACATCTCCTTATATCTACTGTTTACATCGAGCCTGCTTATCAACCATCAAACTTAAGTCTTTTGAAGCCTGCACTTACTTCTTACCGCAAGTACTGGGCCAACATTTGGTCTACGGGCCGGTGTCGTATAAAAGAGCAGACGACAAGCAGAAGCATTTGAAAGAGCAGACGACAGTTCGAACGATCAGGCGGCCGTTCGAACTTGAAGACGCACTGAACATAGTCCGCAGGTGGTCCGTACAACTTGACGGTTTTCCGGTGTTCATGTTGGAACAAAACAAATAAATCTGATCACCATAAGTATCCGTGAATCCAATCCAAAGTGCTTCCCGCCCAAGCAATCGTGGTCCGAGGGCGTCTGGTTTTCCATTTTCACGGCACATATCCACGTTCTCGGAAGAACCGAACACATGAAAACTGATCTTCAAACTTTTCTCGACTCTTTTGGTACAGCCCCAGTCGTGGCGTTTTGACGAGAAGGCAGGTTTTTGTTAGGTTCCTTTCAAAACAACGAAGAAATACACGTCTCACATGGGGACTTCCGCCCACATCCCCAGACCGGAAGTGCGCCCGACGCGCCACCACCACGCCGTGACGTAACAGAGATATGAGTTCGTATATAGTGAAGCAGCGCAAAAGGAGACAGAAACAGGTGGATTGTTAGAGCCTAACCCAATGCCGGTGGTAAATGGATGGCAGGGTAGCAGCGTACAGCCAGGAAAAGGAGGGTAGCCGTCGGCAGATAGGAGAGTCCTGGTACTGGAGACTCCAACATGGCAAGGACCGAAGTGGGACTCCTAGACAAGGTGAAAGGAGAAAAAGGGGGGCAAGTAGAGGCCCAGCCAGAAAAATACATGGTCGATGCCATTGCCAAAGCAGAGGAGCTATTGTGAAACATGGAGGGAGAAAATTTAGTGTTGATCCACTCAGGACTTAACGACATGTTGAATGAGAGTAGCCAGAACTTACAAAAGAAGATAGAGACAGGGCAGGGTAAACTAAGATGTCAGTGAGAGGGTACATGTGGAAATATGCATTATCCCCTGTGTCAGAGGACAGTCTCTTGAGATCGAGAGGTGGGTGGTTGAGGCTAACTGAGCGATTAAGGAGATGACCCGACGACTTCAGTACGGCGTAAAGAGATAAACTGGGAAGTTTGTGCGGCTGGCTCCTGCCCTTTTACACGGGGTGGAATCCACTATCCTGGAGGCACAGGTAGGACAGTGGAAGAGAGGCTGGGTCATCATGCTGCAGCTTTTTTGGGGGGACCCACAGAGCTCGGAGGGCACAGGTGTAGATGTACCAGTACCAAATGCACCGGTACCAGAGTCGGGAGAAGCTCCTGGGTGTGAACACTGCAGGAGCAGCAGGGAGAGCAGTAGGAAGCCTCGTATAAATAAGAGCAAGAATCGGCTCAATATAGGGTTTATACAGATGCAGGGATGTAGACACAGATTAAAGTAGGAGGAGATTGGTGAACACTTAGAGGCTGAAAAATTCCAGTGTATGGGGTAGCAGAAACGCACGCACCTTAGAGATGAGGAGGAACCACCATACATACCAGGGCTGCTACTGAATGGGATGCAAACGGAGAGAAGGTGAACGCAAAGGCGGAGGTCTAGGCATGTTAGTGAAAGGGCAAGAGTGGGAAAGAGAGACGGAAAGCTGCAGAGGACACTTACGGCTGAAAGGTAGGGTAACAGGTCTGAACACCTTTCTGATGTTTGCTTATCTGAAAACAGGAAATGATTCAAGGGAGGAAAATACAGAACACTCCACATGTATATCGAGGGACATCAGAGAAATTGGCCTTAATCAGAAAATTAATATCATAATTAAGAGACATGAATGCCCACTTAGAAGAGTTTGACGGGTTCACAGATACAGCCAGAAAGCTGTTAGAAGATTTCTGCGATGCCCTAGACCTAGTGTGAGTTAATGCGCAAGGAAAAATGAGACGGGAAAATAATGTGAGAATCGAAACAACTCACACTCAACAATAGACTACTGCCTCATGTCCCACACACTGTATGACACGTTAGGAAGTATGGAAATAGATGAGGAAGGTACAAAAAGCTTAGGGACTGACCACAAAAGAATTAAGAATAAATATGGCGCATCCGAACCAGAACAAGCTCAGGAACGAGAAGGTAAGCCGAAACTAAGTGAAGCTTGTGGGGTTATCCCCTTCCAGCTCCCCCCACCCCGAGTGACACGACACCACTTTCGATATAAACAACATTTAATCACTCACATTGCTGGGTTCTCTCTCGGTCGCACCTCACAGTCCCTCCACGTCCGTCCCCTGTCACGTCCGACACACCACTCCCCGCGTCCCCACCGACCCTTCCAGCACCGCCGGTCTCTCCCTCGTCTCCTTGTTTCCCGGCGCCAGGCCGACGGGTGCCTTTCTCCCGACGTGGGTCTCTGCCGGCTCCCTCTTCACCCCCTCGAGGCCCTCGGGGGTCGGGCTCCTTTGAAGGGGGGGCCGAGGACGTCCGCCGCCGCCACCAGCCGGCCCCGACAAGTTCCGAGCGGCCACCGAGGGTGCCGACGGCTCGCCCTTGAGCCGCCCACGGGCGCCGGCGTCTGGTGACAATCAGGCGGCGGCAGAGCGGGTCCCCACACCACCCCCCCTCAATCCTCAGACCCCGACGCCGCCAAGAAAGAGTCCAGGTCAACGTCCATTGAGGACGGCGACGGCGGGGTCCGAGTGATAGGCCCTCCGGGCCCGGTGGCAGATGAGTCCACTGGGGAGAGGCCGATGAACTCGGCAGGCCGGACTGGCTCGGGCTGTGGGGAGAGGCCGATGAACTCGGCAGGCTGGAGTGGCTCGGACTGCCTCAGCGGCGGGAGCTCCAGGGCCCGCGGGGTCGGCGCGGTAGGGGGCACCAACACCGGGGCCGGAGTCAGGAGCCCCGGCCGCTCCCTCCTTAGCAGCTTGAGGGCCGCCTCGATGTCCCCCTCGGTGGCAGCGGCCGCAGCCGCTGCGTCTTTCTTCCGCTGATCTCTCTCCGTGTGGAGCTTGCCCCTGGTGTGGGCCTCCTGGCACACCACCAAGACGTGGCAGACCGGACAAAGGGCCGCCTCCTCCTCCGCCGTGTAGACGGCTTGCGGATCGTCGTCCCGGTCCGCCAGGGTCAAGCCACGGAACGGTGGCCTCACCTCGGACGGGTTGGCCCCGCGGGAGGGGCGGTACTGGTCCCTCCATCGTGCGTGGGACGCGTAACCCACTGCTCCCCTCCCGGAGACCACCGTCCACGTGGCAGCCGACCGCATCTTCTTCTTGGGCTCCTCCGGGGGTTTAGGCCCGGCCGGAGGCGGTTGCGCAGGGTGGGAGCTTGAGCGCCCTCCCCGGCCCGACCGGACGCGCCTGAAGTCCTCAGGCGTCCGATTGTCGTCCCTCCGGTTCCAGGACCCGCGACCAGCCCTGGACCGCGAGCGGGGGTAGTAAACCCGCTCTGTCGTCCAGGGCTGAGTTTGGCGTTCGCTGCGGTGGGGTCGGCCCCGTGCACCGCCAGTGGCAGACATCCTGTGTGGGGAAAAGAGGTGGTTAATGGATGCGATACACTCGCGCCTTTTGGCCCTGAGATTGTATCTCCGGGGATTTTCCCCGGCGTTGCTTGTCCCGCCTGCTTCCCCGTCAGTATCGTCGGGATCGCGGAGGCAGTAGGTCTTCAAGTCGCCCACGTGCACCGAGCCGGACTCTTCGCCCGTGTCCAGGCGAGCAAGTCGGTAGGTCAAACGTGACAGTCGTGCCGCGACCCGGTACGGCCCTTCCCACCTGTGTGCCAGCGACGCCGCAAAACCTTGCGCCGCGTTGCTGAGAGGGTGTGTTCGCCTAAGGACCAGATCCCCAACGGCGTAAACCAGGTGGCGGTGCGTTTTGTCGTACTGGGCGGCCTGCTCCAGCCGGGCAGCGTCGAGGTTCTCCCTGGCCGTGCGGAGGGCGTCCCCGAGTCGGCCGCGGAGTTCCAATGCGTAGCGAGAGATGGGTAGGGGGTCAGCCTGCCCACACTCTCGGAATCCGTTTTCCAAGGGATACGTCAGCTCCTTTCCCAAGTTCAGGTACGCGGGTGTCAGTCCAGTCGATCGATTTACCGTCGTTCGGGTTGCAAACCCGAGCTCGGATATGTTCACGTCCCAATCCTTATGCTTACCGGTGAGTGTCACCAGCATCGCCTTCAGGTTCCGGTTCACCCGCTCGGTGATGTTAGCCTGTGGGTGGTAAGGCGTTGTTCGCTTGTGCTGGATATTGAGTGACCGGCACGAGTCCACAAAGACCTTGCTTGTGAACACCGACGCGTTATCCGTGATCAGAGAAGCAGGGAAACCGTAGCGACAAAATGTCTCTAACAGTCGTTCCCAGATTCTTGCAGACACTAGTTTCCTGAGTGGGAAAAGCTCGACCCACTTCGAGAAATGGTCCGTGACGACGAGTAGGTACTGGTTTCCGCGTGGACTTCGTGGCAGTGGTCCGACAATGTCACACGCGACCGTCTCCCAAGGGCGCTGGCTGATGACAGGTTGCATCAGGCCGGGGGCTTCCTCCCCGGGGCTTCGCCACTTGGCACGCTGGACAGCTGCGGGCATACCGAAGTACCTCCCTCCTCATTCCCGGCCAGGTCACGACACGACACAACTTTTCGTAAGTCTTCTTGCCGCTCCCGTGGCCTGCCAGGGCCGAGTCATGAAAATACCTCATAAGTTTCCGCCGCAGCTTCCGCGGAACGACGATTTTGAAGGGGGATGGGTCTCCCTCGTGTTCGTCCATCTCGGGGATGTACCTGAGCAACAAGTTGTTTTCACCCAACAGATAGGAATCGATCTCTCTATCGACCCTCGCACCTGCGTTCCCGGTGTCCGCTGCATTGCCCGCTAGCTTTTCCGACACTCGCTGACAGAAACCATCTGTTCTCTGGGCTTCCAACAACTCTTCCCTGCTCACAACAGTACCCCAAGCGTTCACCTGTTCATTTGTTGCATCACACACAGCCGCACAAGGCGGGGTATCACCTTTTCCGCCACCGCTCGCATTCCCGCGAGTCTTTTTCCCCGCGTGGAGGGCTCCCCTGGAACCAGTTTCCGGCGCGAGACCGGGCGCTCTCTCCTCCTCGCCCGTTTCCTTTGCATTCCCGCAAGCTTGCTCTCGTGGGTGGAGGGTTGCCCGAGGCAGTTCCCCCGGGTCAGCCTCCACGGGTGCGCGCGACAATGCGTCCGCGACCTGGTTCGCAGTGCCTTTGCGATACTCTATCTTGTAGGCGTAGCGCTGTAGAGTGAGCACCCAGCGGGCCAGTCTGCCGGCTGGTTGCTTTAGCCTCTGAATCCAAGCGAGAGCGTTGTGATCAGTTTGGATGGTAAAGACAGCGCCATCCAGGTAGAGATCGAACTTATGCAGGGCATACATAATTGCCACTCCCTCTCGCTCGGTGGTGCTGTAGTTGCGTTCCGCCGGCGTGAGTGTGCGGCTCGCAAAGGCGACGGGCCTTAATTGGCCGTCGTGCTCTTGCAACAAGACCGCTCCCACGCCGTAATCGCTGGCGTCCGTTTGCACCACGAACGGCAGGTTTAAATCCGGCAGTCGCAAGCTGGCAGTTGCCGCGATCGCGCGAGTGAGAGAGATGAACGACACCTCCTGTTCTCGTTGCCAGACATACTTCGAGCCTTTGCGCAGGAGCTGGTTAAGCGGTCGTGCTAGCTCGGCACAGTTCGGAATAAAATGGCGATAAAACCCAAGCATTCCTAGAAACCTTTGGAGGCTCTTCACGTCCTGCGGCCGAGGGAAATCAAGGATGGCCCTTAACTTCTCGTCGTTCGGTTTCAAGGTTCCCTCATCGACAATGAACCCCAGGAGATCGATTTTTGGAGAAGCGAGCTGTACCTTCTTCGGGTTAATCGTCAACCCCGCGTCCCTCATTCGTCCGAGGATGATCCTCAGGTGAACGAGATGTTCGCTGAATGACTTGGAAAAGACCACAACATCATCCATGTAGGCCATTGCGAAATTAAACCTGGCGTCCCCCAAAACGATGTCCATAAGTCGCTGGAAGCTTGCCGGCGAGTTGGACAGTCCGAAGGGAAGGCGAGTAAACTCAAATAACCCACGATGGCAAGTGAAAGCAGTCTTCTCGACATCGGCAGGGACGATTTGAATCTGCAAAAACCCCCTGCTGCAGTCTAGTGTTGTGAACACTCGGGCGTTTCCCAAGGAATACATGATGGATTCGATCGACGGAAAAGGATACGCATCCCTCGTTGTCAGAGAATTGAGCTGGCGGTAGTCAACGCAAAGCCTGGCTGTCCCGTCCTTTTTGGAGCTAGAACTACCGGAAAAGCCCAAGGACTCTTCGATCTCCTGACAGCGCCCGTGTCAATCATCTCGTCAAGGGCGGCGTCAAGGAGGTTTCTTTTGTGAACGCTAAGCGGCCGGGGATTGCAACCCCAGGGCTTAGCTTCGCCGGTGTCGATCCGGTGCCGAAGGACGTTAGTCATGCCCGGTTGTTCGGTGAATGTCGCCGAAAAGGGGCGCAAAACGTCCGCGAGTGCATGCCTCTGCTCGGTCGGGCCGTCGAAGGACGCAAGCACGGCCTCCAATTCCGCCGTTCCAACCTGCGTGACGAGCGCCTCTGGCTGGAGCTTGGGACAACCAGCGAGAGCCGTCGTACGTGGAGCGCAAGGAACACGGGGCGGTGGTTCGGCGAAAGGTATCAGCGGTGTAGACGGGTCGTAACGGTACCCATTGTTCCGCAGGTCAACGATGATGCCTTCTCGAGAAAGGAAATCTCGCCCCAGTATGACCGGAGATGTGAGACCCCGAAGGTACACAAAACGTTGCCTCTTACGTCGACCGTCGAACTCGACCTGAAGGCGCAGAGCCCCCTCAGCCCTCGTCATGCCCGTTGCCAAACGCATGCAGATGTCGACCGGTCTTAAACTCCTCCTCCTCTCGCGGCATGCTTCGTACACGTCGTCACCAATGAGACAAAGGGTAGCTCCGGTGTCTATCAATGCTGAGAACTCCCTCCCAGCAATGTTAATGGTCATGTAGGGTCCCGAGGCAGAGAGTCCCGTCTGGGCTCTACATGCCAGTGGGACAAACGCGTCCGCGGCATCAGTGGGACATGTCGCCAACACGTCTTCGTGGGGCTTCCCCACGGTACCGCGTCGCCCCTCCCTTTCGCCACTGGCCAGCGGCGGGAACTTGGATGATTCGGTTAACGCCGCTGGCCCCGGGCGTTTCCCTGGAGCTGACCGTCACGCTCGAGCTGCGGACAGTTACGCATGATGTGGCCAGGCTGGTCACACCGGAAACAGCGCGGGGGTCGGCGGCCCGGACTCTGGCGGCGGCCGTCCCTTTCATCTCGACCGAAACGGGACGCGTTATCTCCCCGCCTCGCGACACCACGCGCCCCGGCCGCGATGGCCCCGACCGAACTCGAAGGCCGATTCTCGCGGCCGGCGCGGCGTCTCTGCTCGTACGAAAAGGGGTCTAGCGCGCGAGCTGAAACGACTTCTCTCGCCTCGCGCCTAACAACCGCGGACACCGACGCTGCCTCGACGCGGGGGTCGGGCTTTGGGACCCCGCCCACGCGCAACCGGGCTCAAGCGATTCCTCTGGCCTGGGCGGCGGCGCGTAGCGGAGCTCAGCAAGCAAGTCCGCCTGAACGACGCGCGCCTCCCGGGCCAGAGCCTCCAGGGTGTCGAAGCTGCGCCCACGAAGGTACGGCTTGAAGGACGGGTGGCACTGGCGGATTACTCGCGAGACTTGGTCCGCGTGACTCGCCGCGGGGTCTGCTCTCGAATAGAGTTCCTGAAGGGCGCGCACGTACTCCAAGAGGCTCTCGTCAGGGTGCTGCGTGCGCGTGTTCAATTCCTCGCGGACGCGCCTCTCATAGTCCGGCGGCAGAAACTCGCTTCGAAAGCGCTCATGGAACGCGGCCATCGATGAGGAGGCTCCTGAAGCCTCCACCAACGGGCGGCATCCCCGACAAGGGCGATTGGCAGGATCTGCCGGATGACGGTGTCATCCGACGCGCCAACAGCCGTTTGGTAGGTGCCTAGGCGCAGCAGAAAGTCGTGAACAGACCTCTCGTCTGCGTAACCCGAATACGTGGGCAACTCCATCGTAAGCCGCGGACGCGGAAGGGTCACTGGCGCGGGGGCGACTGGGCTCTGGGCCGCAGCTAACTGCCGCGTGAGTGTAGCGAACATGGCTGTCATTTGCTGCATGAGCTCAGCCGCATCCGAAGGCGCCTGCGGTTGCGCGATGGTCGGACTCTCAACCAGCGGCGCCGCTGCCCCTGCGGGGTTAGCCTCAGGGGGAACGGCGGCTGTGGGTGCCCGTGTGCTCGGCGCGTTCACGCCGTTTGAACCTCCGTTTCCGTCGCGCTTGGACTTCGGCATCTCGACTAAGTCAAAGCTCTCTGTCTAATCAAAATCCCTTGCCAGATCGACCCCGCTCCAAAATTAAACACAAGTGGAGTGGTGACACCCGGGAAGAGGAACTGGATAAAGACGATTAATCGGGCCCCACGTTGGGCGCCAGTATGTGGGGTTATCCCCTTCCAGCTCCCCCACCCCGAGTGACACGACACCACTTTCGATATAAACAACATTTAATCACTCACATTGCTGGGTTCTCTCTCGGTCGCACCTCACAGTCCCTCCACGTCCGTCCCCTGTCACGTCCGACACACCACTCCCCGCGTCCCCACCGACCCTTCCAGCACCGCCGGTCTCTCCCTCGTCCCCTTGTTTCCCGGCGCCAGGCCGACGGGTGCCTTTCTCCCGACGTGGGTCCCTGCCGGCTCCCTCTTCACCCCCTCGAGGCCCTCGGGGGTCGGGCTCCTTTGAAGGGGGGCCGAGGACGTCCGCCGCCGCCACCAGCCGGCCCCGACAAGTTCCGAGCGGCCACCGAGGGTGCCGACGGCTCGCCCTTGAGCCGCCCACGGGCGCCGGCGTCTGGTGACAATCAGGCGGCGGCAGAGCGGGCTCCCCACAAGCTCAAATACAAAAAGTATCTAAAAGTATTGAGAACATAGTATCGAAGCAACCAGAAAGAGAATGGACGTATGAGGATCTAATAGAATCTTTAAGGCTGCGGTCCCACGGCAGCCATCTTGAACAAGGCGTAAGTTCAACCAATAGATGGCGACACGCACCCGTGGGGTGGCCGAAACATTGGTTCACGGTGGGATGGCTCGAGCACCATCACGTTCCCCTCGTGGCCTTGCTCGCGCCGCTGCCAGCTGTGCTCAGCTGGCTCAATAGCGTGGCCCAGCAAACGCATGTATGCGAGAATGTCACGCTGGGTATAAATTGTTCTCTGATATAGGGAGTATTCACTGGGCGTCATAGGCGGGCTCGCTGCTGCTTTCTCGACCACAGGTGAAGAAGAGGGGAAAGATGCTTTTGTACGAATATTGAGTGGCAAGTTAATCTTCTGTAATCTTCTAGGGGAGAATAGCGACGTTTGAAGAAGCCTGGAAGCTACAAAAGAGAGTCCCGGTGATAAGAGGATTTCGCCGTCCCCTCTTCTCTTGCGGTTGCTCGAGAGCTGACGGGAAACTCTTCCCGGGCATGCGCTGCTGAGCAGTTACCTCAAATATGGCGCCCAGTGAATACCCCTATAGGGAGATGCGGTTCGGCGGTTGTCACGGGCTTTCGCAATAAATCTTACCAAGAAGGAATCAATTGTTGATTGACGTGTCAATATTCTTTCAATGAAAACTTCTTCTGCAGGAATGCACGCTCAGTAGACTCAATCTTCCAAGACACCAGTGGAAGCGGACGTCAAGTAAACTGCTTCGCAATTTACGGTACTTACCTCACCATTATAATGGACGGACTATTCGAGACGAAAGTGACATAACGAAATATTGTGTTTCACGGGATCCGGAAGATTTTGTAAAGGTTGTTACATTATAGTTCCCAGAAAACAAACGCCGTTGCAATATTTTCGGAAGTACCGACACATATAATGTTGTAAGTACAGCTTAGGAGGAGTATGATGAAAACCATCAGAATAAATAGGAAGACGTTTATTTGCAATGAAGACGCTATGAATGAACGGCGTTTAGCGACGGCAAGTTATGAGCGTATGGGAATTTATAAGTTCACGTGATTGCTAACTATGGACATGCGGACAATGACGACCTGTTTTGTCGGGAGATGGAGTAGCGGTGATGACCTGATATCGGACGACTCGTGGCAGACGAACAAGCAAGTTTCTTCTCAGCGAATGGTAAGCGTCCAGTGTCAAGCACAGCACGTGGCTACCGACGTTGTCGACGTTTCGAACACTTACCGCTTTCGACAAAAGTGCTGGCACCTGGGCTAACTTTGTGGAAAGAGTCGAAGGCTTCCTCGAGTCCAGCGCCATCATGAACTGTAACTGAAAACGATCCACTATTCAGTCTGTGGGTGGCGAAACGTATCCGCATCTGCGGAGTCATGGTCGATGCGTACTCTAAGTGGTTGGAAGTTTACACGATGCCTGCCACGACGTACAAACGCGTCATTGACGTTCTACGCTCTCTTTTCCCTACTTTTGCCCTACCGAAAATACTTTTCTCTGATAACGCGCCAAATCTTGCTTCAAATAAAATAAACAAGTCCCCCCCCCCCAAAAAAAAAAAAAAAAAACGGCATCAGGCATCACATTAGTGCACCATACCATCCTGCAACTAACGGGCAAGCAGAACAGATGGTGTGCGAAACGAAAAAAGCCCTCTTGAAGCTTACGGAAGAAGCAGTTCAGTGAAGAATCGCCAGGTTCTTGTTCCAGCAGCATGCGACGGTCTCATCTTACACGGTAAAAACACCCGCCGAAGCAATGTTCGGCGGACGAAGAGCCACACCCCTCGATCTCATGATACTATGGCCATGAATGAAGATCGAGAGATTCCCAGATCGGGAGTAATGGCAGATTATTCGGTCGGACAACTCGTCTACGTGAGGAATTTCAGCGGAAGTCGGGCCTTCCATGTAAAGCTTGAGTAGAAAAGGCTCTATGTTGGTTGACAAGAAGGTGTCATCCCTCTGAATACGTTGGATATCAATGCCCTTGAGTGTAAATATAACGAAATCACAAAACTCTCTTTGTGTATTGTGTAACTGCCCTTGTATTTGGTAGTAGAGGCTATGGTGGTGATTTGGACCTTTCACACCAGGCTCCTTTTTCTTATTTTTCGCCTCATACTCCTTTGCGGTTTCAGTAGGCTTCAAGAATCTTTTGGAACGGGGACACTTTACGTCAACGAGGCCATTTGTTCCAAGTAGTCAATCAGGGAATGCTGCTAGAAATCCGTCCTTCATATTAACGAATAAGCCGCACTTCTGCACATTGCAGTTTTCCTGTTCCACGTACAGTTGTAAAGCAGCATCCTCATTGATTCTACCATATTCTGTTGCGGGTGAAGAAAGGTCTTTGGGTACACGATACTTCAAACAAGTCTGGCACTGTACGTTGTGGTTCGACACCCACTAATATCGTCGTCCTTATAGAGCCTCATAATTTAATCATTACCTCGTCACCTCATATTGCTCTTCATCAACAGTAAGTACAATAGGCTACCGCCATATTACAATCCAAGAATTGAAAAATTGAGTCGTTCAATCCTTCAATATGTTTATTATTTATATAATGTTATTACGTTACATTACCTCGAGACGATCGACGTCCATCGTCGATCTTCAAATACTTATATAGAGGGGGGGGGGGGGGCGATCGGTGGCCGAGTGCATGTCTAGCGCACACCAGCTCGGAGCACGTGGAGCGAAAGCTCGCGCTGCAGAACCCAACCCGCCCCTGCCCGTTTCGATCTGGAAGAGCATCATACCGGCGTGCGGTCGTGTATCACTACTGCGTGTTGCACGTTAAAGACCCCAGGTTTGCGGTTGTACCGCACTGGCTAAATTGCTCATCTACACCTGAGACACCAGACGCCCACTAAGGCAGACTAACTTCCGGCTGTATAAACATACACACAACAATTTGCAATTAGACGCACAATCACAAAGAACACAGCGTGCCGCCTCTTTTCTTTGGACCGTCTTTTTTTAACCAGCGCAAGCTCGCGCGTTCTCTCTTTTGAGACGGTTAGAACTAACGTTGATTAGAACAGTCGCACATAAAACCCGCGTTTCTCCTACCCGGCCGCTTCCTCCTCTCATTATGTGTAGGTGGTTAAAACTAAATAAGCTATAATAATGGTGTATTATTCATATTTAGTTTCAGTTTCAGTCAGGGGAAAGGAGGTTCGCGGGAAGTAGGGCCAATAAATGAGCTGCGCTTAGAGTATCGGCACTCTCTTCCCCGACAGTGTTGTGGGCGCCGCCATTTTGGTGCTTGTGCAGAGCAGGCGCAACTGGCGATCGTCATGATTCAAAATTGCGACTTCCTCAGCATTAGATTCGGTGTTAGGAAGCTCATGTAATATTGCTTTGCTTTGTCGCAAACTGTTTAAAGTGGAGGACGGAAAAGCGTTTCTTGTGATTTCAGATACAGCTTCAAATAACTGGCAACCATGATTTTAAGCCACAATATGGCCAAGTGTCGCTACTCTGAAGCGTAGCTTATTTAATGACACTATTCATGCCCTTGTTCAAGAAGCTTGTAATACCTGGAGGGGCCATGACGTGAGCCCCGTGGATTCCACAAGCCACTACCTTTTGACACCTGCCTCTTCCTCATTGTTTCCGCTAGTGCCAGTAAATTAGCTACGCTTCAGAGTAACGACACTTGGCCATATTGTGGCTTAAAATCATGGTTGCCAGTTATCTGAAGCTTTATCTAAAATCACAGGAAACGCTTTTCCGTCCTTCACGAATGTTTAAACAACCCGCGACAGAGCATAGCAATATTGCATCAGCTTCCTAGCACCGCATCTAATGCAGAGGAAGTCGCACTTTTGGATCATGACGATCGGCAGTTGCGTTTGCTCTGCACAAGACCCAAAATGGCGGCGCTCAAAACAATTTTGGGGAACGGAGTGCCGATACTTTAAGCGCAGCTCATTTAGTGACTCTAGGCATGAAGTGAACTCGGGTGTATTCTTTCCCTCTTCGTCTTTATCGTTTATTGATTTCAATTATATCGAATAATGAACACTTTATATCACGCTACGCTTGTGTAATTATTTGTCTTAGATTTATTAACCTGACCCAGTACTTAAACCGTTCATTTATCGATAGTAAATCTTCAAATATATTTTCTAAATGTGAAGGTAAAACGACACGGAGATTGATGATGATACAGACGCCAACGCCGCCCTCGAAAATTTTTTGAACTTAGAAATCAGCAGTTTTGTCTGCCATCCGCCAGGTAGCGCAACAAAACACCCAAACAGTTTTTAATTGTTTTTAAAATTAGCTAAGCTCTACAACTATCAAGAAACCAAAGCAAGATCATTGGGAAAATCTAATACATCGCAATGTAAATCTATTCCATACAATAAATGTTATTAGATGCCAATAAATCTGTTTGATGTCCAAAAAAGATGTGCGTCAAAAACAGGTAAGTTTGAAGGGCTCCCGGAGCGTTATGACTTTGAAAATAAAAAAAGCCACCGTCCACCTCTTGGGCAACTATTGTAGTTCTAAATGTTATAAAAGATTTTACCATAGTTTAATTATTTACTCAGCGGCATTTGAATTACCATGACTCGAAGCACAAAAAAGTGCTACGTTTGATATA